>CAUYUJ010016798.1:186441-193941 GCA_963575745.1 Prorocentrum cordatum
GTAGTGGTAGTAGTAGTAGTAGTAGTAGTAGTAGTAGTCGTAGTAGTATTAGTAGTAGTATCAGTAGTGGTGGTGATAGTAGTAGTAGTAGTAGTAGTAGTAGTAGTAGTAGTAGTAGTAGTAGTAGTAGTAGTAGTAGGCGCGTCGTTTGTAGTATTTAGTCGTACAAAAGCTGGGGGGAGGGGGGGGGGGTCCAAGCAAGTAGAATTAGTAAGTAGTAGTAGAGTATAATTACAGTAGTAGAAGTAGTAGCAGTAGTAAGTAAGAAAGTAGCAGCAAGCCAGAAGTAGTAGAGTAGTAAGTACTAAGTATTAAGTACTAGTAGTAGTACTAGTAGTAGTAGTAGTAGTAGTAGTAGTAGTAGTAGTAGTAGTAGTCGTAGTAGCAGCAGTAGTAGTAGTAGTAGTAGTAGCAGTAGCAGTAGTAATAGCAGTAGTAACATTAGTAGTGGTAGTAGTAGTAGTAGTAGTAGTAGCAGCAGTAGTAGTAGTAGTAGTAGTAGTAGTCGTAGTAGTAGTAGTAGTAGTAGTACTAGTAGTAGTAGTAGTAGTAGAAGTAGTAGTAGTAGTAGTAGTAGTCGTAGTAGTAGTCGTAGTCGTAGTAGTAGTAGTAGTTGTAGTAGTAGTGTAGTAGTAGTAGGTGTAGTAGTAGTAGTAGTAGTAGTAGTAGTAGTAGTAGTAGTAGTAGTAGTAGTAGTAGTAGTATTAATAGCGGTAGTAGTTGTAGTCGTCGTAGTCGGAGCGGTAGTAGTTGTAGTCGTCGTAGTCGGAGCTGTTGCAGTCGTACGTAGCACCCCGCATATGCGGATAAGAGTGAGGGGGCGGTGGGGGCGTCCTCAGTTTGCGGGACTCCAGAACAGCCTTCCGCAGGCGCCAACGTTTCACGCATTATGCAACTAGCCCGCCGCAGGCGCCGATTTTTTCGTTAAACCAATGTTGGTAGGTCGCGGGTGGGTCGCGGGTGGGTCGCTGTTGGGCCGCGGGTGTGTCGCGGGTGTGTCGCGGGTGTAGGGGACAAAAAATCCACCCCATGATAATCGCCTCGACAAGCGAATCTGTTTAGTAAACGCAAACAAGGAATGAATCGAACAGGGCAGGCCTGTTTAGTTAACGCCCAGGGCCGTTTAGTAAACGTCAATTGTCGGGTCCGGGTGGTTTTTCTCCATCGAAGGTGGGTCGCGGGGTGGGTCGTGGGTGGGTCGCGGGGTGGGTCACTCCGCTGGGCCCACCAGCAGCCCTCGAAAGTGGCGACGGTTTTGCAGATCGCAGCCCCCCAGGGACGGCGAGGTCCCGCTCAGATCTGCGCAGTGCCTCACTCCGCTAGACCCACAAGCAGCGCTTGAATGTGGCAACGGTTTTGCAGATCACAGCCCCCCAGGGACGG
This sequence comes from Prorocentrum cordatum, assembly GCA_963575745.1. NCBI lineage: Eukaryota > Dinophyceae > Prorocentrales > Prorocentraceae > Prorocentrum > Prorocentrum cordatum. The sequence continues at coordinate 187,825 of CAUYUJ010016798.1, forward strand.
CGAGGTCCCGCTCAGATCTGCGCGGTGCCTCACTCCGCTGGGCCCACGGGCAGCCCTCGCAAGTGGCGACGGTTTCGCAGATCGCAGCCCCCCAGGGACGGCGAGGTCCCGCCCAGATCTGCGGGTGCCTCATTCTGCTGGACCCACAAGCAACGCTCGAATGTGGCGACGGTTTCGCAGATCGCACCCCCCCCAGGGACGGCGAGGTCCCGCTCAGATCTGCGCGGTGCCTCACTCCGCTGGACCTTCCAGCAGCCCTCGCAAGTGGCGACGGTTTCGCAGATCGCAGCCCCCCAGGGACGGCGAGGTCCCACTCAGATCTGCGCGGTGTCTCACTCCGCTGGACCCACCAGCAGCCCTCGAAAGCGGCGACGGTTTTGCAGATCACAGCCCCCAGGGACGGCGAGGTCCCGCTCAGATCTGCGCAGTCCCTCACTCCGCTGGACCCACCAGCAGCCCTGGAATGCTGCGACAGTTTCGCAGATCGCTGCCCCCCAGGGACGGCGAGGTCCCGCCCAGATTTGCGCGGTGCACCATTCTGCTGGACCCACACGCAACGCTCGAACGTGGCGGCAGTGTCGCAGATCGCACCCCCCCAGGGACGGCGAGGTCCCGCTCAGATCTGCGCGCTGCCTCACTCTGCTGGACCCACACGCAACGCTCGAACATGGCGGCAGTGTCGCAGATCGCAGCCCCCCAGGGACGGCGAGGTCCCGCTCAGATCTGCGCGGTGTCTCACTCCGCTGGACCCACCAGCAGCCCTCGAAAGTGGCGACGGTTTCGCAGATCGCAGCCCTCCAGGGACGGCGAGGTCCCGCTCAGATCTGCGCGGTGCCTCACTCCGCTGGGGCCACGGGTAGCCCTCGAAAGTGGCGACGGTTTCGCAGATCGCATCCCCCCAGGGACGGCGAGTTCCCGCCCAGACCTGCGGGTGCCTCATTCTGCTGGACCCACAAGCATCGCCAGAATGTTGCGACAGTTTCGCAGATCGCACCCCCCCGCAGGGACGGCGAGGTCCCGCTCAGATCTGCGCGGTGCCTCATTCCTCCGTTGGACCCACCAGCAGCCTTCGCAAGTGGCGACGGTTCGGGCAGCCCTGGGACGGCGAGGTCCCGCCCAGATCTGCAGGTGCCTCATTCTGCTGGACCCACAAGCAACGCTCGAATGTGGCGACAGTTTCGCAGATCGCATCCCCCCAGGGACGGCGAGGTCCCGCTCAGATCTGCGCGGTGCCTCACTCCGCTGGAACCACCAGCAGCCTTCGCAAGTGGCGACGGTTTCGCAGATCGCACCCCCCCAGGGACGGCGAGGTCCCGCTCAGATCTGCGCGGTGTCTCACTCCGCTGGGCCCACCAGCAGCCCTCGAAAGTGGCGACAGTTTCGCAGATTGCACCCCTCCAGGGACGGCGAGGTCCCGCTCAGATCTGCGCGGTGCCTCACTCAGCTGGACCCACGGGCAGCCCTCGAATGTGGCGACAGTTTCGCAGATCACAGCCCCCCAGCGACGGCGAATAGAGAGCAGGAGGCGGGAGGAGGCGGGAGGAGGAGAAGGCGCGACCGAGGTGCTCTATTCAAAACGAATACTCAACCAAGGAGGGTTGGGGAACAACGTACCAGACAAACTACATGGCTAACGTACCAGACTAGCAGTACCAGAGTAGCGGCACCAGCCTAGCGGGAGTAGACTAGCGGTACCAGACTAACGTACAAGGCTAACGTACCATATGAATGTACCAGACTAGCGGTACCATATTAGCGGTACCAGACTAAAGTAACATATTTGCGGTACCAGATTGAAGTTCCAGACTAGCGGTACCAGACTAGCGGTACCATATTAAAATACCAGGCCAAAGTACCAGATTAAATATCCAGATTAGCGGTACCAAACTAAAGTACCACACTACAATACCAGACCAAAGTACCAGACTAGCAGTACCAGACTAGCGGTGCCAGACTAAAGTACCAGACTAGCGGCGGTATCAAACTAAAGTACCATATTGGTATGCCAGACCAAGGTATGCCAGTCTGGTACGTTAGTCTGGTATTTTGGTCAGATTCGTTTATGCTTTAGTCAGTTACATTCGTCTGGTACTTCAGTCTGGTACTTTAGTCTGGTATTGTAGTATGGTACTTTAGTATGGTTGTTTAGTCTCATACCGTGATTACGGCTAAGACCTACTCTCCCGACAATTCCTAATATGTCCCAGCTTCTGCTTGGCCGCGCACGTTTCGCTGCAACAGTTTAGCCTCGCTCGTGACTGCTGCATGCCCCACCCCCTCGCTGGCACTCTGCCAGCCCCGTAAAAACTACGTGGCGCCCGCGGGGATCTGCGCGCGTGAGTTGTCACGGAGCGGGTTGGCGTTGTGTCTTCCCCCGCTCATGTGCCACTTCTCCCTCTCCTTTTCTCTTTCTCGTTGGTTGTTTCTCCCTCTCTCTCTCTCTTTCTCTGTCTGCCTGCCTGTCTGTCTGTCTGTATGTCTGTCTGTCTTTCTGTCTGCCTGCCTGTCTGTCTGTCTGTCTGTCTGTCTGTCTGTCTGTCTGCACTCTCTGTGTCTCTCTCTCCCTCTCCCTGTCCCTCTCTCTCTCTCTCGCTCTCTCGCTCTCTCGTTTTCTCTCGCTCCCTCGCTTTTTCGCCCTATCGCTCTTATGTTCTCTCGTGCTCTCTCCTCATGTTTCCCCCATCTCTCTCTCTCTCTTTGGTTTCTCTCTCTCTCTCTCTCTCTCTCTCTCTTCTTCTCGCTAGATCTAGATGTACGTGAATGTATATATATATACACACGTCTATCGTTCATTTGCGCTCTCACCCCCAACCTCTCCTGCTGCTCGGCTGTTGGTGTATGCTCGTTCTTACTGCAAGTGCTGAGCCCTTGTGACGTCCGTCCATCGGCCGCGCGCCGCTCGTTCAACACATCCCTTCGTGTTCGGGCGTAGCGTCGGCGGGATCGTCGTGCAGTCCCCGGTTGGCCGTTTCATCGCTCTCGATGTGTCTGTTGACTGCGAGATTCAGGCTCGAGCGTGCTTGTCACGTCTTGTTTTGTGGTTTGGAGGTTTGGTGGGTGGGGGAGGAGGGCTGGTGGAGGGTTATGTGTAACCAATGTCTGCCCCATGCACGAACCAGTGGCCAACCGTTACACCATTCCCCAGTCCTGTTCTCCAGTCCCGGTCCCCCCCTCCCCGTCCGACCCACCCCACCCTTTCATCCCCCTCCCCCTCTTCCCGTTGCCCCTCCTTCGCTTTCCTCTCCGCTTCCTCCCTTTCCCCACATCCTGCCTGCCTTCTCCCCCTACTTTTCCTCCCCCTCCTCCCCCTCCTCCTCCTCCTCCTCCTCCTCCCCGCCTCCTCCTCCTCCTCCTCTTCCTCCTCCTCCTCCTTCTTCTCCTCCTCCTCCTCCTCCTCCTCCTCCTCTCCTCCTCCTCCTCCCGCCTCCTCCTCCTCCTCCTCCTCCTCCTCCTCCTCACCGCCTTCTCCTCCTCCTCCTCCGCCTCCTCCTCCTCCTCCTCCTCCTCCTCCTCCTCCTCCTCGGTCGGTCGGTCGGTCGGTCGGTCGATGAAGGCCTCTGAGTCACGCAGCCTATCACAGTGTATTAAGTAGAGAGAGGGCAGCAGGCAGAGGCAGTACAGGGGATTAAAAAAACTGGCCGCACCACGCCCTACGCTGGCAGGTCGTGCCCCTCCACTCCCTCACCCCCCAGAGGTTCCAAACCGTAAGGGTCCAGCTTGAGCTCCAGCTCAGTGAGCTCAGGTGCTAGGTCATGGTGATTCGATGAGTGGATGAGAGCGGCGAATTGCTGGGCCACGCAAGCAAGAGGCGTGAGAGTGGACACCTGAGGGATAGAAGCATGCACACCAGACAAGAGAATGCTACTTCCGTCGCAATCCAATCTACAACCCTCAATCCTCTTTGAGTCCCCAAATGGTGGGTTGCGAGGCTTCGTTATCCCACGGAACATGCATGATGCCAAAGGAAACTTTCGCGCCACGACAAACGTACGTCAGCCAGAGCACCGCCCTCAGAGCACGACTATCCTCACGCACGGGAGTGAACTCGACCTCACGGAGCGCTCTCCTTCCCCAAGGAGAGCTGGAATCGCGCGGCAGACGAGCGTGGGCCCCCCTAGCCTGCCAGGTGCCTCTGGGGGGCTCAGCCCGAAGTCCCCCAACAAAACCGTCCTGGATGAGCTGGGCCCAAAAGCGGAGCACGTGTGGCAGCGCGAGCTGTCCCCACCCTTCTTGACCCCCTGAGGTGAGGATGCTGGCCCTTTTTCCACTGGCCGCCAATTCTCGCTCAAGTGAACCAATGAAGTCATCGTCGTGCCTGTTTCCCGTGTGCAAGCGCAAGAAAATTGACCTTGGCTCCAACCCTTCCGTGCTAGGTCCTGGATCGATGGGGGTTTGCTTCTGACGAGGTCTCAGGATGGGGACGCACACAGTGGGAGGGAGGCAGGGGGGTTCCTGAGGCCCAACATGAGCATCTCTACAAAATGAGGGTCCAAAGAGCTGCACGGGGGGGAACTCCGCCCAATTGTCACCCTTCCCTTTGCTGCGATTCTTCTTCTGCACTTCCCTCCCAGCATCCCTCCAAGCTTGCATCTCCTCCTCCCCGGCCTTGTACCCGGCCTGATCCCAAGCCAGCCTGCACTTGTGGGACCTCCTTAAGTGGACCTGAAGGCGGTTGGGGGTATGCCATTGTTTCCTGCAGCACTGGCACTCCGTACCCGCTGCCCAGCACATCGGGTCCCTCATGTTTTTTTGTGTTGCCTCGCCATGTGCATGTTGTAAGTCCTGAGCTGCTCTGTCGCGAAACCGCATTCATAACACACAAACATGGTGACGGTGTTTTCTGGCTCTTCATGGGCAGTGAGCCATTCGTTCTGGATGAGCTGGATGTGCCTGTCAAGCTGCATCGCTCGATAATCTTCTTCAAAATTATGCTGCGCTCTGGCGGCCGCCTTGGCCAGTCGTCGGAGGAAAGTGCGCGGCTCCGTCCTGGCCTCCGTCAGCCAGCAAAGTAAGGACGCCTGGTGCCGCAGCTCCCCTTTGAGGCAAAGCGGAGTCATCCATCGGATATCATCTGCCACCTGCACCAGCCAACCGCTGTTTTCTTGAAAGAGAAACTCAATGGCAACTCTGAGCGCTGGCGGTGCCTGACGCAGCAGCCTGGGTAAGTACCTGAGGCGTGCCACCCGAAGCACATCCTTGGCCTCCAGCCTGTGCACTTGTGACAAAATGTCGTTGTGCGCAATATGTCCAACGTCAGAATTGCTGATCGACAGTCCCAGGGCGGCCCTGTAGGGCCTTATCTGGGCATTGAGAAGTTTTTTGGCGAGCCGTGTGCTGAGCTGACTCCAGATGGATGCATTGTAAAAAAGCCCCGTGGGAGCGAAGCTCTCCACATATCTGACTTTGAGGTCTAGTCGGAGCTTCTTCCGAGGCCCAAGGGTACGCTGAATTGGCCGCGCCTCACTGGCTACCGAGGCTATCCTGTAGGCTATCTCATCTGACATGTCGAGACGATCATTTACCATGGTACCCAGGGCCTTGACAGTTCGCTTGACTTGAACAGACGCATCGAGGGAAGGTATGTACACTTCTCGGCCCTGGGGTCCCCCAAACTCCTGCTGTGCCTTTTTGGTGCCTGGTCCCACTGGAATAATGAGTGCAGCGGTCTTGCTCAGGTTGAGTCGCAAGCCGCTGTTAAACGTCACTTCTGCCAAATGTTCGGTGGCCTTCACGAGCGCAGCTCGTGTGTCAGCCGCCTGGTCGATGGCACAGAGCACAGTGAGATCATCGACAAAAGAGATAGTATCATGCGCTTGATCTAGATCCGTTTCTTGAGCAAACCTTACGGCCCCTGGTTCCAACTCGGGCTTCCACGTGAGCCCCTCATCAGTGAGCCTGGCCTGAAGGTCCCGAATCATCGGAGAAAACACGTAGTTGAACGCATCTGTCGCTAGGACCGTCCCAGGTTTGGTGCCCAGCATGGGTTTCTTGAACCCTCCTCCTCCTCCTCCTCCTCCTCCTCCTCCTCCTCCTCCTCCTCCTCCTCCTCCCCTTCCTTCTCCCTCCCGCCTCCCGCCATCCCTGCCTCCGTCCGTCTCCTCCCCCCCCCGGAGAGCG
>CAUYUJ010016798.1:196441-203725 GCA_963575745.1 Prorocentrum cordatum
CTCCCCCCTCCTCCTCCTCCCTCCTCCTCCTCCTCCTCCTCCTCCTCCTCCTCCTCCTCCTCCTCCTCCCCTCCACCTCCTCCTCTTCCTCCTCCTCCTCCTCCTCCTCCTCCTCCTCCTCCTCCTCCTCCTCCCCAGTGGTTGCACATTCGTCACTCGTTATGGCCGTGCAGCTCGAGGAGGCGTGTGGAGCAAGCGCCTCCTCTCGAAGAGGGGCGGGGCCCTCCCTCCGTGCAGCTGCGCTGCGCACGTGCTGCAGCCCGGGGCCGGCGAGCTCGCGGCCGGCTCCAGCGAGGGCGCACTCCGAAGCGGAACCGCCTCCGGCTCTTGCGGGCTGTTGCTGCTGCTGTTGTGTGCTGGCAAGGCACGAGAAGGTGCGCGGCGCCAATGCGAGGGCCCCGCTTCGGATTTGAACGCCGATCGCTGCCCATCGTTGGTTCAAAGGTGTGAAGCGTGTGTGCGAGGTGCTGAGGCGGGGGGGGAGAGAGAGAGAGAGAGAGAGAGAGAGAGACTCATTTTGAAAGCGAACCGCCCTCTGTCCCTGTACGTGTTGCTGCAGTCGATCAAGACGAATGTGCGTGGCGCGGAGACGGGAGCCACATGTTGAAAACCACGCGCCATCCAACCTCGTATTTACTGCAAGCCTTGGAGGAAGAATGTGCACGGCGCTGAGTCGAGAGCGACATTTTGAAAGCGAGCTCCCCTCCACCCTTGTGGTGGCTGCAAGCTTTTAGGATCACTGTGTGCGGTGCTAGGGCGAGCGGCCGATGTCGCAGACGAGCCGTTTTCCATCCGTGTAGCTGTTGGTGCATACGCTGTGAGGAAGTCCCGCGCGACACTCCCGGACCGCCCTGCCGACATGTCTGCTGGTGCGGCAGGGAGGAGCCATCCACACGGGACGCGGCTTGCGGGCGATTGCGACGATAACCGCGGCGACGAGGGAGGATATGGAGGACGAGGAGCACCAGGCCGCGCAGAACCGCTCCCGGGTGGGGGGAGCGGCGGTACGGTAACCGTGCGACGCCTGGCGTGCCGCGCCGTTTCCTCCTCGTGCGCTCTGCTCTGGGGCAGCACCTCTTCGCCGAGCGCCGCTTCGCTTCGCCCAGACCACTTGGCCCGCGGACCGCTTCGCCCGAGTCGTGTCGCCCAGGCCCCCTCGCCCGGGCAGGTTCGGGTTGCCGAGCTGCTGCTGCTCCTCCTCCTCCTCCTCCTCATCCTCCTCCCCCCTCCTCTTCCTCCTCCTCACCCTCCTCCTCCCCCTCCTCCCCCCTCCTCCTCCCCCTCCTCCCTCCTCCTCCTCCTCCTCCTCCTCCTCCTCCTTCTCCTCCTCCTCCTCCTCCTCCTCCCCCTCCTTCTCCCCCTCCTCCTCCCCTTCCTTCCAGAGGGGCGCGAGGCTGACTCACTCTCGTCTCCGAGCGCCACTGACTTCGCTGGCTCCCCCATCTCCTCGCCCCTCCTTCCCCCCCCCTCTCCCCGCCTTCCCTCTCCCTCCCAAACCCTTCGGGGGTTGCTGAAGGTGTCCCTGGCCCCAGGTGCCCCCCAGCTTTCCGCTCCATTTTGGAGCTCCTGGGGCCCTCTGGGCCTCGTGAGGGGTGCTCTGGAGGCCTTTGGGGCATTCTTGGAAATCCTGGGGGCACCTCGGGCCATGGGCGCTTCTAGCAGCACCCCCCCCACAGGGAGAGAACGGCCGCATGCTGTCCAGGGTCTGTCCGACAACGATGGCTATACAGCACGTGCGGCTCACGCTCAGCGTGCCCTTTGCAACTGCCCGTGTTCCGCCGCTTTTCCCCGTGCGCGCTGCCCGCGCGATTTACCGATGGCTCCGCCCTCTCTGCGGACCTGCCTCCGCAGAGGCGGGCCCTCCCCTCTCCCCTTTCGGGCCTCACGGGCCAAGGCCTGCGAAGAGACGGGGCGTCTCACAGAGCCCGTGGCATCAGAGTGACGCTCCCCCCGCAGAGGCCCTCTCTTCCGGCCCGCCGCGGAGGCCCTCCCGGACCTCCGCCGCCGCGCTTCCTCCACTGCGCGACGCCCCGGGGGCAGAGGCCTCGACTCGTCCCTCGGGGCCTGGCCCCTGTCCCGAGGGGGTTCTCGTCGACGGTCCTCAGGGGGGCCCCCCGGGCCCGGCGAGGGCCCCCGCAGGCCGAGGATGGCAAGGGCTCGAGGAGGTCGGGGCGTCGGGGCGAGGAGGTCGGGGCTCCCCCCTCCTCGCGTGAGGGGGGAGCCCCGACCTTCTCCTCCTCCTCCTCCTCCTCCTCCTCCTCCTCCTCCTCCTCCTCCTCCTCCTCCCCCTCCTCCTCTTCCTCCTCCTCCTTCTCCTCCTTCTCCTCCTCCTCCCTCTCCTACTCCTCCCCCTCCTCCTCCTCCCTTCTCCTCCTCCTCCCTCTCCTCCGGCGCCAGGAGGCGCCCTCTCCGCAGCCGCTCCGTCTCCGTGAGGGGGGGGGGGGCGCTCCGGGTCCCGGACAAGCCAGGACGCTGCGAGCAATCGGGGGACAAAAGCGCTGAGGCAGCCACAGCCTTTCCGGAGGTCCGCGCGGACCTCCGGGAGCTGTACGTGTCTGTGTCGTTGCTCGCTCCTCGAAGCCTGGGCGCTAGGAGAGTGTCGGCCAGTGGACGCCAGGACGCCAGGTTGCTTGTGCCTCGAAGCCAGGACGCTAGGAGGAGCGACGAGTGGAGAACACCTCGACTGAAGTCGGGCGTGTCCCTTTTACAGGAGGAAGGTTCCAACATAGTCAACAAATAGTCTGGGGACGAATTTTAGCGTATGTTCTAACTTTTTTGGGTTTCCCTTCAAAAACCTGCTTGTAGGGGGACATGCCCGACCTAAACTTTGACCCGCGGCCGCAGCTTGCGCGGGCGCGCCAGGTCCGAGGCGAGGAGTGACCCACGGCCGCCTCCCGGGGCGGCGATCTTCGGGGATCTCGGCAGGCGGCGGAGATGGTACATGCTCATGTCCTCCTCCTCCTCCTCCTCCTCCTCCTCCTCGTCCTCCTCCTCGTCCTCCTCCTCCTCCTCCTCCTCCTCCTCACTCTCCCTCCCTCTGCAGCGTCGCGGCCTTGCGCGATCCCCTCAGCCCGGGCCAGGGGCCGCCGCCCGTGGGCCGAGCGGGGGTGTGTAGCGCCCACACGATCCTGGTTTCCCAGATGGGGTGCGAGTGGATGGGGGGAGGAGTAGGAGGAGGAGGAGAAGGAGGAGGAGGAGGAGGAGGAGGAGGAGGAGGGGGAAGAGGAGGAGAAGGAGGAGGAGGATGAGAAGGAGGAGGGGGAGGAGGAGGAGGAGGGGGTGAGTGGAGAGGAGGAGAGAGGAGGAGGAAGAGGAGGAGGAGGAGTGAGAGGAGGGGAAGAGGAGAGAAGGAGAGGAGGATAGAAGGAGGAGGGGAGGAGGAGGAGGGGGAGGGGAGGAGGAGGAGGAGGAGGAAGCGGGGACAGAGGAAGGATGAGTGAGGAGGAAGGGAGGAGGAGGAGGAGGGGACCTCGGCAGGGTACAGGTTCATGTCCTGGGGAGGGCGGGGGGAGAGATGTATCCATAGCTGCCGCTGCCCCAGGCCCCCAAAGATTGATCCCCCAAGCGGTGTTTTATGGATGAGTCCCCGCCTCGCACCACTGCCCCAACTTGTCCGAGCCATCCTGTGGTGGTGGATCCTCACGTTGGTAAGCGCAGCGCTCCGCGTCCTTCTTTCCTCTGCTCCTCCTCCTCCTCCTCCTTCTCCTCCTCCTCCTCCTCCTCCTCCTCCTCCTCCTCCTCCTCCCCCTCATCCCATCCTTGCCTCTGCCCTCAGTGTGTCCACATCGCCCTCATCATCATCTTTATCAGCATCATCATCATCATCGAAAGCATCAGCATCATCATAATCAGCATGTTCAGCATCATCAGCATCATCATCTTCAGCATCCTCATTATCCTAACCATCATCAGCGTGAACATCCTACTTATCATCATCATACTTATCATCATCATCATCAGCATCATCACCGCTATCATAATCAGCATCATCACCATCATCCTCATCCTGATTATTACCAACAACAGCATCATCACCACCATCATCACCATCACCATCACCATCTCCACCATAATCAACATCACCATCACCATCACCATCACCATCACCATCAATACCATCATCATCATCATCATCACCATTACCTCCTTACCTCACCTGTCCGTGCCTCCTTCACCTCCTGGCCCTCCCTCGCTATACCTGCCAGCGTCGGTGCTCGTCCGCATCGGTCTGGGTGAGGAGAACGAGTGCACGGGGGAGATCTCCAGGGAGCGCTCGATTTTTCTCTTAGTTCTCGCTTTCAAGATTTACCATGAACTGCGGCTTTGCCCAGATGGGCCCGCCAATGCAATATACCAGCAGCATCTTGATATCAAGGATGCGGCGGCAGGAGCTGTCGCTGCGTGATGCCGACGAACTTGAGCGCATCGACGTGCGATCATCACCACCATCACCATCGTCATCACCATCAGCATCACCATCATCGTCACTATCACCATCACCACCATCACCATCACGGTCAACACCATCATCACCATCACCAGCATCATCATCATCATCATCATCAACATCCTCATTATCATGATAGTCATCGTAATCGTCATCGCTATCATTATCAGCATAAGCATCACCATCGCCACGATCGCGATCATGGTCATTATCATCGTGTTCAGACTCCTCCTCCTCATCATCATCGTCATCATCATCGCCATGATCATGATCATGGTCATCATCATCATCACCATCATCGTCATCAGTTTGATCATCATCATCAGCATCATCATCACCATACTCATCATACGCATCGTACTCATCACCATCGTCATCATCAGCCCCCGCATTATCATCATCATCATCAGTATTGCCATCATTATCGTCATAAACAACATCATCAGCAACATCATCATCATCACCATGATCATGATCATGGTAATCATAATCATCATCCTAATCACGATCATCGTCATCAGCATCATCAGTATCATGATCATCATCATCATCATTAGCACCACCACCACCATCATCATCATCAGCATCAGCATCAGCATCATTAGCAGCATCATGTTCAGGCTTGTCGGCATCATCATCATTATCAGCAAAATCATCATCATCATCATCGTCATCAGCATCATCGTCATCAGCAACATCAGTTTCGTCGTCATCATCATCATCATCATCATCATCATCATCATCAACATCATCATCATCATCATCATTGCCGCCATCGTCGTCGACGTTTTCTTCATGGTCGTCGTCATCGTCATCGTCATCGTCATCATCATGTTCAGAGTTCTCATTCGCATGAGGTACACCCCTCACGCGCCCCGTAGCCCCATAGGGAGCTCCCCCACGGCCTCAGTGGCAGGGTCCGCATGTTGTACCCGCCTTTCGGCACGCCCCTCATACGATTCGTGGTCCCAGACGGGAGCTCCAACGAAGACCCCGGTGGCAGGGTTCGCCTGCGGTACCCGCCCTAATTCGGCACGTTCATCACACGCTTGGTGGCCCCACAGAAGGCCCCACCAAAGATGCCAGTGGCAGGGCCCGCACTCGGTAACCGCACCATGTCGAGGTACCCCTCACACGTCTCGTGGCCTCACGGGGCTCCGCCGCAGGCCCCAGTGGCGGGATCCGCTCGCGCGCTTCGTGGCCCCATAAGGGAAGCTCCACGGAAGGTCCCAGATGCAGGTACGCTTGCAGTGCAGTGGAGACCCAAGCCAAGACACGCCTTGCTTGCCTCCAGGGTGCCCTGGGTTTCTTGGGTTTCGATGGTTCTGCTGTGGAAAGCGTGACGTTCCCACAACAAAAACCAATAGAGGTCCCGGGGTCTCAGGGTTGGGTTTCTTGTGGAAGGTTTCTTGTGGTCGGGGCCCCACTGTACTCGCAATTCTTCGGCACGCCCATCGAAGGCTTCATGGCCCCGATGGGAGGCCTCAGCGCGCGCTCCTCCGGGTCGTGCTTCGGCGCGTATCGCACGCCCTCGTCCTTCTGCCCGCCCCGTCCCGAGTTTCCGCCTGCGCTGCGGCACTCGCACCCGCATCTGGCGGGGCCCCTCGCCAGGATCGCTCCACGCCCGACACGTCCGACGCTGTGCTCATGCCACCCGCGCCCACGGGGGTCTCCACCGCGTCCCCGGGGGCAGCTGCTCGCCCTGGGCCCGTTAACTTGACGGCCTCGGGGCCCCACCGCGGACCTCATGTGTGCAGGGGGCCGACGGCCGCGGGGAGTCGCGCGCGCTTCCCGCCGGGGGACCCCTCTGTGGGGACCTCGGCAGGCGGCGGCGGTGGCCCTGCGACCTGTTCGGGCCGCCTCCCCAGCGCGGCCTCCGCAGAGCGGCCGCGGGCGCCCTCCGCGGCCCCCCTCCGCGCCCTCCTGCGGGCCGGCGCCGCGCCCTCACCACGGGCCGCCTCCGCGGCCTCCGCGGGCGGCTCTGCTCGGGCCCCCCCCCCCTCCCCGGGGGGAACCTCCGCAATCTTCAGGGGGCCGCGCGGCGCGCCGCCCGCCGCGCGACGAGGCGGGCGCGCCCCCGGCCGCCGCCCGGGCGCCGCCATATGGCCTCCGCGGGGAGCCCCGGCGCGGCGCCGCCCGGGGACGCCGCGCCGCTGCTCCCGGGGAGCGCCGCGAGCGCGGGGGGCGCGGGGCCGCCGGCGAGCAGGCGCGGGGAGGGCGGTTCCCGCGGACCCCCTCGGGTCCTGAGAAAAAAGCGCGACGGGGAGTTTTTCCCTCTTTTTCGGGCTCGAGGGGGCGGTCAGCAAAACGAGCTCAGGGCGAAGAACCGGTCCCGGGGAGTGCGTCCAGATTTCTGGGGGTCTGGGGAGGGAAAAAACACACAGACGCAATTCATCGTCGATTCCCCAGAACACATGGGAAAACATGGGAAGCGGGGGGGAAGACGATAGCCGAGAAACTATGGGAGAATATGGGGGATCCGGTTCTTTGTGTGTACTGATTTGCGTGCGTCCCAGGGCCCCTTCGGGGTCGACGTCGTGACAAACAGCATGACGGCGGGGGTCTGGGCCCGCAGCTCCTGGGGCTGCAGGTCTTGCAGGCCGTGCGTGCTCGCCCAGGCTCGGGCCCCGGGGGCCCTCGCAGCTCGAGGTCGAGCGCGACGGGTGACGCAGCTGGAGCTGCAGGTCTTGCAGGCCGTGCGTGCTCGCCCAGGCTTGGGCCCCAGGGGACCCTCGCAGCTCGAGGTCGAGCGCGACGGGTGGCACAGGCACGTCGGTGCCTGGGCTCTGGCCGTGAGGCTCCGCGATGTTGCAAGCGCTCTCCCCAGCGTCAGACGG
>CAUYUJ010016798.1:203825-208825 GCA_963575745.1 Prorocentrum cordatum
CCCATGTTGCATGATCGCTACTGCTTCGCCGTGGGCCCGGGGCCATTGTGGCGCCGCCGAGGAGGAAGAAGATGAGGATGGGGATGAGAAGGAGATGAGGAGGATGAAGATAAGTAGGAGGAGGAGGAGGAAGAGGAAGGGGCGGAGGAGGAAGCCTCTCGTTGGCATCTTGTGTTGCTCTTGGGGCCAAACAGGGTCGTCGTCAAGATGCTTCTCTGGGAGGCCTCTTGGGGTCTTTTCAGAAGCCGTTCGAGGCCCTGGGAGGCATTTTTGAAGTCTTCTGGGGGGCCTCCTGGGGGCCTCCTGGGACCTCTTGGGGGCCTCTTGGCGGCATCTTGGGGCCTCTTTGGGGCCTCTCGGGGCCTCCTGGGGCCCTCTTGGGCGGAAGGCTCGAGGTTTTGGTTCGTGGTCCCCCTCTTGGGCCCCTCTTGGGGCCGTCTTGGGGCCGTCTTGGGCCGTCTTGGGCGCCTCTTGGGTCGTCTCGGGGCCCTCTTGGGCCCTCTTGGGGCCCTCGTGGAAGCCTCATATGTATAGATATAGTGCTATTCTATATTTTTTTTATACCGGGGCCCCCCCCCCCCCCCCCCCCCCAGAAATCGGACTTCCCCCGGGCCCTCGGGATTTTCTGGACTCCCCGGAGACGGGCCCCCCGGGCGTTTCAGTGCTGCTGGAAGCCCTTGCTGGGCCTGGGCAACGGGCCCAAATCGGTCAGGAGGGCGGCCGAACGCCCCCCCGAGGGCCCCAAGAGGCTCCAGACACCCACTAGACGCCCGCAGACGACCCAAAGACGACCACCAAGAGGCTTTCCAAACGCAGAAAACAGTAATCTTCCCAGGTTCTTTGTATGATCTTAGCTGGAAAATCCGAACAAAGCCATCCGAAAGGGCTTCCAGGCAGTCCAAGAGAGCCCCAAGACAGCATAACAGGGTTCCAAGATGGCTTAAGAGAGCCCAGAGACATCCCAAGATGGCCCTCAGACGAATTTCGAAGCATTACAAATCGTGACCGGGTCGTTCAGGGAGACCGCGGTTGGAGGCAGGGTGGTCCGAGGAACCCCCCAGAGGCCCCCAGAAGATGCCCAGGAGGCCTCCCGCAGAACTCAATCCAGCCTGGAAAACTTCCGTGAGACCCCCGGACGCTCTCCAAGGAGGAGCCTCCGCAAAAAGAGCTGAGGAGGATGGGGGAGAATTCGCAGGGTGGTGCGAGAATTTGGAAAAAGAAGCATGGAGGAATGATTCAGAAAAAACATGTTTAGAACTGCGATGCCAGAAAAGACAACAGGGAGTTATCGTTAAGATATTTGTGTCTGTTTGACCTTCCGAGGCCGGATCTTCCGACCCCATCTATTCGGACCCCATCTAGAAGGCCTGTATTTTCGAATGGGAGGGGCTCAGTATTCCCTAATTGTGTTGCATTTTTTCTTAGGTTGCCCTTCGGACTTCTGTGGGGAATCGAAGTTCAATTTATGGAAACAAGAGGCATCGTTCCTTTTTTAGGTTTCCTTATGACAGCGTTTCGACTGCAGACCTGGTGCCATCCTCACGCCGGCGCCCTCCCAGTAGGGAGGGGGTACGACGCGGTTCTGCTCGTTTCGCCCCAGACATCCGCGTCTCGATTTTTCGGAATCACGGGCCCCCTTCAGTAGCAACCCCTAGGAGCATGTTATGCCTTTCTAATGCTGTACAAGCGGCATGGGAGACCCCCATGAGTTGCCACGGAACGGGCCACCGACTTCTCGACCACTTCCCCAGGACCAGCTTTTCCTCCCGAATCGTTCTCAGATGGTCCCGAGGCCCGGTGCTGGCCCCCAGAGGCCGAACGCGATGAAACACTTCCGCCTCGATTTCTTCGGGACGCCAGATGTCTCCCCAGACATGCGACGTCTTGATTTTTTCAGGACGGCGTCCCTGGAAGTCACGACCCTTTCCCCGGGACCGGCTTTTCGTCCCGAGTCGTGTTCTGACGGTCCCGAGGCCCGGCGAGGGCCCCGAAGGGCCAGAAGTGGCGAAAAACCTGCCGCCCCGATTTTTGTCTATAACGACGCGCTCGGGTCTGGGTCGGGCTGGCGCCCCGCTCCCAGGCGGCGCCGCGGGGGCGCCCCGGGCCGGCGGGGGCGGCGGCTGGCGGCTGGCGGCCGGCGGCGCCCTCGCCGTGGCGGCCGCCCTGTGCGTGCTCCGCGCGGCGCCCCGCGGGGCCGCGGCGCCCCGCCGGGCCGCGGGGCGGCGCGGGCCCCCCCGGGCGGGCGCGGCCGTCGGCGCCGGGGCCGAGGCGCGGGGGCGGGCCGGGAGAGGTCGCGAGGGGCCCCGGGTGATGGGCTTTTTTTTCCACCACCACCACCATAAGCCTGTCCCCTCCTCCTCCGCCTCCTCCTCCTCCTCCTCCTCCTCCTCCTCCTCCTCCTCCTCCCCTCACCTCCAACTTGAGGGTGGTGGTGGTGGAAAACAGGCCCATCACCAGGGCCCCCTCGTGTTATCATCGGGGGGTGGACAGACCTCCTGCCCCGACACGTCGAGGAGTGAATTGGCGCGGGCAGCTGCACTTTGAGGCCGGTTTCATGTCCACCGTTGCACTGGCAGGGAGGGGGGGTGCAGAGACGGAGAGGAACCTGCGTGGGCATCGACTTCCGGCGGAGCACAGAGGGCGATCCCGCCGCCAGGGCGCCTCCTGTGCGCGCTGTCCCCCGGCCGCGCGCCATCGCTCGGGCGTCCATTCCCCGTGCATGTGTCGGTTTCACGCGCCTGTTTCTTCCTCGCAAGGTGATCCAAGATGCTCCTCGATGGTGCTCGCCGTGGAAAAATGCACACGTCCTCGGGGTGAATTGGCCGTTTTCGGTTCGCGAGAGGGCGTCGCGGCCGGTATTTTTGCGGGTCCAGGCCCGTCGGTTTCGGTCCCAGGCCGTTTTCATGAAAGGGAGGTTTACTACAGGGAGGTTTGTCCACCGCCGAAGTCAGTCTGCGCGAACGAAACTTGGCATCGCTCGGACGTGTGCATTTGTTCTCGGCATGGGCCATCGAGGAGCATTATTGTTCACGTTGCGAAAATATACACGCACGAAGCCGAAAAATGCACAGGGAATGGACGTCCAAGCGATGGCGAGGAAATGCGTACGGAAAGAATGGGTACAGTGCCCAACAGCAGTTCCTGTTCGTTTTGGACAGGACTCGCTGTCCGCGCCGCCGCGGCCTGTGTCCAGTTGAGACAGAAGGCCGCCTGCCCAACAGCGGCCGCTGTTGGTTTGGGACAGCATTTGTTGTTGGGCATTGTACCCATGTTTTCCGTACACATTTCGGGCTTCCAATTAGAAACAAAAGCATCACGACGGGAGGCTTTTCGCTATTTTCGGCCCGTGGGGGCCCTCACGGGCCCTCGGGGCCGTCGAAGAACGACTCGGGGTGAAAAACCGGTCGGGGGGAATGGGTCGAGACCTCTGGGGGTCGACGTCATGAAAAAGTCATGACGTCGGGGGTCTGGGGAGGAAGAAGGTACCGATGCCGCTACCATTCGCCAGTTTTTCCCCTGTGGGGGCCTCCCTGGAGGCCCTCGTCGCCACCGCTGGATGGGCCTCGAGATCCTGGTCAGAAGGCACACCAGGAGAGGTGCCCTTCCTCCCTCCCTCCCTCCCTCCCCCGCCCCTCCCGTGGTTTCCGCCCCTGCTCCCTCCGCCCTCCCCCGTTCCTTTCTCCATGTCGCTGGACGCCCCTGGAGGCGTCACTCGGAGGCCCTCCGTGTGGCCTCCAGGAGCCCCCGGGAGCCCAAGACTCTGAAAGCTTGGATTCTCGCCCCCCTCTCCTCTCCCCTCCTCCTCCACCAAAGGGCCAGGCCCCAGTGGGTTGCAGTTGATCGCCCGAAGTGGCGATGCGGAGATCCAGGCCACTGGCTCCATATCTCACCTCAGGTAGAGCAGAAAGCTGCCTTCCGAGGACGTTCCGCAGCAGATCGCAGTCGCCGCAGTCGAGTCAAAGTGCTCCCCCCTCCCCCCCCCCCACACAGGGAGGGAGGGGCCCGTGCATTCCTCCTCCTCCTCCGCCTCCTCCTCCTCCTCCGCCTCCTCCTCCTCCTCCTCCTCGCACTGGGGGCGAATCTGTGCACTGCCCCCTCGGCGTTCTCGGCCGCCCTGCCCTGGGGAGGCAGCTGGACGACCAGCTGGACCCGGCCGAGGCTCCCTGGGAGCGGAACGGCGGGAGGGGCTGGCTCGGGAAGCGAAGCGGCGAGGAGGAGGAGGAGGAGGAGGAGGAGGAGGAGGAGGAGGAGGAGGAGGAGGAGGAGGAGGAGGAGGAGGCGGGGGGGGAGGCGGAGGAGGAGGAGGAGGAGGAGGAGGAGGAGGAGGAGGAGGAGGAGGAGGAAGACGAGGAGGACCAGCGTAAACCCAAGTCATGTTGGAGTAATCCCTCCCTCCAAGCTCCCTCTTCATAGGCCCCTACAACCGTTCATTTCCATTGATGGAGTTGCCCCATTGGAAGGCAACCGTTTGAAGACCCTGGAGCATGCAAAACAGTGTTCTCGGGATTCCAGCGCCACGGATCAACCTGACTGTTGCGTCTTGACAATCTTGAACCGTGCCAGAACACAACTTCTGGGACTTCGACACAGCGAACCAACATAACTGTTGCACCCGCATGCTCCTGAGTCGTGTCAAAACGAATTTGCGGGCACGTTGATGATGGGATTCCGTGAAACTCTTGCAAACCTTGAAAGCGAATGTGCGCCGCGCTAGGGCGAGAACCACATGTTGAAAAGGAACCGCCCTCAATCCGTGAAACTCTTGCAAACTTTAAAAAAGAATATGCGCCTCGCTACGGCGAGAGCCACATTTTGCAAATCACCCGCCTTCAACCTTTGAAACTGTTGCAAATGTTGAAAAGGAGTGTGCGCCGCGCTAAGACGAGAGCCACATTTTGAGAACGACCAGCCCTCAATCCGTGAAACCCTTACGAACTTTAAAAATCGGATGCGCGCCGCGCTAAGGCGGAGCCACATTTTTAAAACGACCCGCCCTCAAT
>CAUYUJ010016798.1:213825-258825 GCA_963575745.1 Prorocentrum cordatum
CTCCTCCTCCTCCTCCTCCTCGGCTGCGACCCCGCGGGGTGTCGCTGCCGATCACGGGTTGCCAGTCGCGCGCCCCAACCCGAAGACCCGCCGCGCCCGTCCCCAGCGGGCCCCAGCGCCCTGCCTTGCGAGGCGTCCTGGCCGCCTGCAGGCAGCCAGTACAGTGGAGACCCATGCCAAGAAGCACCCTGCTTGCCTCCAGGGTGCCCTGGGTTTCTTGGGTTTCGATGGTCTTGCTGTGGAAAGCGTGAAGTTCCCACACCAAGAATCAATGGACGTCCTGGGGTCTCAGGGTTGGGTTTCTTGTGGGGGGGTTCTTGGGGGAAGGGCCCCTACTGTAATGGCATCACCCGCTCGCCAGCTCATCCATGCGTCCGCTCGATTGGTGCCCAACGCGTCTTACAATCGACGTGCGCAGCAAGGATGAGCGACTTTCAAAGGTTACCCTTGAATAATATTTGCCCCTTCGGCCCATCCTCCGCGGCTTTGGCTGGCCAGCCTGGTTCGGAAAGCGTTGAAATGGCCCTCAAAGGCCTTTGCATCCTCACCGCGCATCCTTCTTAGACGGGTTGACCGTACGTAGGTACGCAGAGTGAGCCTGCAAAGCAGGCGCTGCCACAGGTGGCAGGTTTGAGGTCGTCACGCGTTGTGCCATCCGTCCGATCGGTTCTGCAAAGGTCTTCCTGCCCGCGTCGCGCAACGGCGACGGCGGGGTCGAGGCCCTCACGTTTGAGCCGGTGGACTCTGTGGCTGGGGAGTTTAACTTGAGCTCGGAGGACGGGCAGCCCGAACGCCGACGTGAAGACAACCAGACGTTCTCTTCCTCGTCGTCGACACTCCCCACTCTCCTTGTCGTCGTCGTCCTCCTCCTCCGCCTCCTCCTCCTCCTCCTCCTCCTCCTCCGCCTCCTCCGCCTCCTCCTCCTCCTCCTCTTCCTCCTCCTCCCCCTCCTCCTCCTCCCCCTCCTCCGCCTCCTCCTCCCACTCCTCCTTCTCCTCCTCCTCCTCCTCCTCCTCCTCCTCCTCCTCCTCCTCCTCCTCCTCTTCCTCCTCCTCCTTCTCCTCCTCCTCCTCGCGCGGCGGAGCACGGTCTGTTCCGTGCGTGCGCGCCCCCTGGGACCTCGTCCAGCAAGGCGACGACAATGAAAACGACCACGGCGGGTACCTCCTGGACGGGACCTGGACACGAGTGCCTACGCCCCGTCCGGCTAGCCAGCCAGCCCCTCCGCCAGCCGGGCGGCGGTCGTCGGGGCTTCCTCGCCGCGCACGGCCGTGCGGAGCTGCCGAGCGACGGCGCGGTGAAGCGCCACGCTCAGCTCGGCGCCCCAGCGCCTCGTCAGCGCGCCGGCCGCGGCCTCCGCCTCCGGGCCGTCGCCGAGGCTCTGCGCCTGGTCGCGCGCGAGCCAGCGCAGGTGCCGCAGCGCCGCCTGCCCGAGCCGGCCGGCGGTCTCGTGCGCTAGCGGCAGCAGCGGCCAGGGCACGCGGTGCCCTGGGTAGCGGCGCCGCTTGTCGGCCTCTGCGGCGGCGTTGACCGCTCCGTCGCCGTCGGCGGCTGCTGCCAGGGCCCGCGCGTCGCCTGGGACGCTGTAGCGGACCGTGACGTCAGCGAGGAGACGGGGGCAGTCCCCTCGCTGCGCCTCCAGGTCCAGGAGCGCTTCCTCCCGCTCCGCCGCGAGCGCCGCCCCGCAGGCCGCGCACGGCCCAGGCGGCGGGGCGTCGGCGGTGCCGTGCGCCGCGCAGGCCGCGGAGGAGCAGCGCCAGCGCCACCTGTCCCAGGCGGGCACTGGCACCTGCCTTGCTGTCCGGAACCCACACTCCTGGTGGATGTGCTCCCAGACGTCCTCCAGGTCGCGGCTCCGGGCCTTGGTGCCGCCCCCGCAGGCGCACCTGTAAGCGTGGCGCGCCTTGCTGCAGAGCGGCTCTCCGCAAGCCTGCCCCGCCCTCGCGCCAGTTCGCAGGCGGTTGCCGCAGCGGCTCCCGGCGGGCGCAGTGTCTTGGCCCAGCAAGGCTCGCGCCGTGGTGTAGTAGTCGGCGTCCTTGAGTCTTTGGCGGGGCCCGCCGTTGTCAAGCTGCCAGCCCGCCGCGTGAGGCCCTCCGCAAGAGCGCAGCAGCGCCCGCCCCTCAGCTCCCAGGGTGCTCCGCAAGGCGTGGTAGTGTTTTTTGTCCAGCCTTTGCGTGAGCAGCCGCTGCGTTTTTTGCTGAGGTTCGGCCGCAAGCTGTCTCCAGGGCGGCAGCAGCCGTGCCCTCTCCTCCTCTTCCGGCAGCAGCTCTGCCAGCGCCTCCCGGCAGGCGGCCGCTAGGGGCAGGCCGCAAGTGTCCAGGTCAGCCAGCTCCGCCAAGCCTGTCCGGGCCTGGACCCCTGCCAGGTTCTGCGCCCAGGAAGCCGCCCAAGCAGCCGGCGCCAGCGCGGCCTGGCTCCGGAGGCCCCGGCCACCAAACCGCAGCGGCAGGCGGCATTGTGTCTGCTGCTCCTGCCCCAGGGGGTCGAGGCGCGCGAGCTCGGCTGGCCGGCAGGTGCGCAGCTGGTGGGTGAGCTTGCCCGTGCCGCAGAGCCGCAGCAGGAGCGCAGCCGCTTGCGCCGCCGGCAAGTGCGGCGAGGCCAGCGTGGGCAGCTCAGCGAGCCTCTGGAGCAGCGCCGCCGCCCTCTCCGCAGTTTCCGCGCAGCGCGCGGCCGCGAAGCCTGCGCCGCCTAGGTCAAGCCGGCGTGCGTCTCTCTCGTCGGGCATGCCACCCGGTGGAAGCGGCTCGCCCAGCGGGACGCCCAGGAGCGTGATGCCATCAGCGCGCCAGCGCCCCTCCAGGCCAGGTGGGCAAGCCGCGCGGTCGGACCAAACCTGCGTCTTCCGCTGCTGCAGCTCCAGCCCCAAACGCCCCAGCGTCGTCTCCGCGACTGTCTCGACCTCGCCTGCCAGGGCGGGCGGCACGAGGACGACCACGTCGTCCAGGTAGGCCAGCACGTGGACGTCGTCCGCCGGCTGGCCGCAGTCCGCCGCTCGCGCCTTCAGCGTGTCCTCGAGCGCTCGCAGGGGGGAGCGGAGCCCGCAGGCGAAGAGCAAGGGCGCCAGCGGGTCCCCCTGGTCAACGCCGTCCGCGGAGCCCAGGCGGTGGCAGGTCCCGCCCGAGTCCCAGAAGTAGTACTGCAGGGATCGGCGCCGACAAAACAGGTTCGCGAAGGGGAGGAGCTCCGGCGCCGCGGCCTCCAGCATGCAGCGCGGCGCGTGCAGCGCCGCCTTGCAGAGAGCCTCTGTAGCCTGCGCAGCCGCGGCCCGCGCCCCGTTGGGCACGAAGCGGAGCGTGGGGCAGTCCGCCGCCAATTCGTCCAGCAGGTCCACGTCGTCCAGTCCAGCCCAGCAGTCCGCCGCGAGGTCTTGGAGGGGCTGCTGCGGCGGCGGCGGCGGCGGCGGCGGCGGTGCAGGCCAGGCTTCGCCCTCCGGCGCGGCGGGCGGCGCGTTTCCCAGCGGGGGCGGCGCTGGGGCAGCGCCAGCTGCAGCGCCTCCGGCAGGCGGCGCCAGCGTCTGCGCGGCGGCGGCGGCGGCGGCAGCAGGCGCCGTGCCCGCGGCGAGCGGCGCGGCGGCGGCGGCCGCGGCGGCGGCCGCCGCAGCGGTCTCGGCGCAGTCTCGGCAGAGCAGCGCGTCGCAAGCTTCGCAGTGGTGCAGCCAGCCTCCAGGCCCGGCCCCGCCCCCGCAGGCAGCGCAAACCTCGCGGCGTAAGGTCCGCACTGCGCGCAGTGGCCCTTGGCAGCCCGGGCAGGTCAGCACCGCTCCTGTCGCTGGCCCGGGGTGGCTCGCCTCGCTGACCCGCACGCCAGCGTAGCCGCAAAGCCGCCTCAGCGGGCCTCCGCCCGGCTGCGGCTGCGGCGGCGGGCCCCAAGGCCCCGCGCTGGCGCGGCGGCCGCGGCCGCCTCCCGGCGGACGCCTTGCAAGCGTCGGGCGGCCTGGAGGAGAGCTGCGTCGTCCGCCTCCGCCCGGTCCAGTTCCTCGAGGAGGGCGTCTTCCTCGGAGTCCGCCGGCTCCTCGTCGTGGAGGTCGTTCCAGTCCCTCCTCGCGCTCCGAGCGTCGTCGCCGAGCTCGGCGTCCAGGTGGGGCGGGCGGGGCGGCTCCCCTGCGGCCGCCAGGGCAGCGTGCGCTGCAGCCATCGCCGCCAGCAGCGGCTCTGGCGCGTGTTCCCAGGCCCGGGCCCCAGTCTCCAGCCTGTCCAGCAGCGCGCGCGTGGCCTGGGCCAGCTCTGGGAGCTCCGCGCCGGCCCCCGGGGCAGCAGCCCGCGCCGCTTCCGCCCGCTGCGCCTCCTCTTCCGCGTGGAGCGCGGCCAAAGCAGTAGCCGCCTTCTCCCGGGTGTCCTCGAGGTGGCGCTGCGCGGCCTCCAGCGCCTCCTCGGCGGCGTGCGCTGCAGCCGCCGCCTTTGCCGCCGCTGTCCTCAAGCCACCAAGGCGGTTGTCGCCGCGGCGTTCCGCCTGGCGCTGTCGGGCGGCGCGCTCCTCCGCCAGAAGAGGTTCCAAGGCTTCCGCTGGGGCCCCGGCCCGCCGTGCCGCAGCGGCGGCCTGGCGGAAGGCTTCCGCCTGGGCCCCTGGCCGGGGGCCGCGGCCGCCTGGCAGGGCCGGCCAAGCAGCAGCGGCGCCGCCGCCTCTCTGCGCTGGCGGCGGCGGCGGGCAGGCCGCTGGCGCTCCAGCGCGCGCCGCGGAGCACCGCCTGCAGGCCTGTCTGTTCTCGAAGTTGGTAGCCCCGCAGGTGCAGCGCCATTCCGGGCGGCGCGCCTGCGGCGGTTGCCCGTCGCCGCGCTGCGCGCCCCCAGTGCCGAGGAGGCTGCGCAGGAGTTCCGCCGCCAGCTCCGGGCTGGCCTGGCGGCCTCGTCGGCCGCGGGGCCGGACGAGCTGCCATGCCATGCCATGCTGCGGAGGGGCGGGAGGAGGGTGCGGAATGGAAGGGGACGAAGGGCAGGTGAGGAGGGAGACGGCCGGGCAGTGGCTGCGCGCGACTTGATCCCCTCCCCTCCTCCTTGATCTCCTCCTTGATCTCCTCCTCCTCCTCCTCCTCCTCCTCCTCCCATTCCTTCTCCTTCTCCCCCTCCTCCTGGACCAAGCCCCAGCGCAAGATTAACCTCTCGCGCCACGTACCGCTTCCGCCGCCGCATGGGAAAACCCCAGAGGCGGGCGGCGCCTCCAACTCGACACGAATCGAGCGAGCAAACGAAAACAACAGGACGGCGCTCACCTGGCACTGGAGACCTCTCCAGCGCGGAGAAGGTCAGCCGTCCTGAAGGGCTGCACTAACGGGTACCAGACCTTATTCACCCGAAAGCGCGAAGGAGCCTGCGCAAGGGCGGCAAGGACACGCGCTCACCATGAGGCAGCAGGTGGCGGTCCTGCGCAGGACGAGCTGAGACGGGCCGAGACTCTCACCTTCCCCATCCCACACACCGCACAGACCACACACCACACCCCACTCCCCAACTGGACAGGATGGATGACATGCTGCACACCACCAGACTGCGCAACACGAGCGACTGCGAGATCGGCTCGAGCAACACTCGAGCGATCGAGGTGTGGCAGTGGGTGGAGGGGGTAGCACTTGCAACACAGGAGCGTGAGATTTCGCACTGCGTTGCTTAGAAGAAACATGGACACAACAATCTAAATCGCTGAGAACAGGACTGATCTGGGCCACCCACGTGGCCATCTTCAGCAACACACGTTCCTTGGCAATCCTGGCCTGGCGGAGCTCCAGAGGGACCCGAGCACGCTGAGCCATCCACTGGGTCCAGTCGTCGGCCTCATCATTGCCAGCCTTCTCAAATTGAGATGAAAGCCCTGCCTGAACTCTGCTTTGGCTGCGATGCCCTGTGACCTTGCGCACAACAGCATTATTCACTCCTTCCCAGTCATCGATGTTCTCCCAAACCTGGCACCAGAGCTCGGCCCAGGCTGAAAGAGAGGAGCAGCACTTGCGTTCCCTGCGGCGATACAGCCCGTCGAAGACAAAGGAGGAACACATTATATAATATGGAACCTGGCACGGCATGCTGCAAGCCGCGCAAAAGAGCAAACAATTCAGCCTTCTCCACATCAGCGCTGACATCGTTCAGACAACCGACCATCACCGAGAAGACATAGAAAGGATGGCAAGGCTGAGTGGCAAGGGCAGCCCACGCGATGGCACGCGCGTGGGCGGGGAAGTGCTGGTCGTACCAGCTGCCGTCCAAGAAACTGTGTCCTTAGAGCGCTTCGGGTCCTCCTCCGAACCACTGCCGGGGGATGACAACGGGGGGAGGGAGGGCAGCATCAGGCACAGGCAGCCTCTCAGCGAAGAGGAGAGGCAGGGGACGATCACCAGCCAACACCAGCCTCTCGAGAAAACCGGGGGGCGACAGATGTGGGACAAACTCTCGGTGCCCTGGACACGCAGCGTGTCTGTGCAAGGTCCCGGGGCCAGACTTGCAGAACTGACACGCATGGGGTCCGCGCTGAGCTTTCCACTCCACTGGTGGTGCTGTGGCCATTGGCCACCACGGACCACGCTTCGAAGGTATCCTCTGGCCTCGGGCGCAGGCCGGCGAAATCGAAGGACTTGCCCGATGGGCTCGAGAAGGCAGCCTGCCTTAAGTTCTGGAAGCCCTGCTCGCTCGGCAACTTTCGTCCACGACGCGGCTCAACCACATCCTGACGGTCCTGGGGCCCATCTCAGAAACGTCGGCGGCTCCAAGCCCTGGGGAACTCCAGCGAAGACCTGCAAACACAATGCCGAGTCTACCAGCAGTGGCGGCACAAGCCGAGAACGGACCTCGTATGCTGGCCCAAGGGTTCCCATACCCCTGAAGACGCTCGACGGCGTTGCTCACCCCTTGCTCCGGCAGCCGCCGAGGCAGCCGGCTCTCCCAAGCAGCGGCGGCGAAAGCTTGGAGAGGATCGAGGTTGAGCGAGAACGCGGGATCGACCTTAGGCGACTCAGCAAGCATGAGCAGCAGTGTGACCGATCCGCCCGCGAACCGCTGGGTCTGCACACGCGCCTGCATGGCCCTCGCGACCTTCAGGGCTGTGTCTGTGTCTGACGTGCCCATGGCGCTGCTACCGTATGCAAGAGACGCGAGCACTGCACTGTGCACCATGGTGTGCACGCGCTTTTTCTTGACGAGCCCCGAGCAACGAGGCACCTTGCGGGCCCTGGTGGCCGCTGGTTGCCCCCTGTCGGCTCGGGCGGCATGCGGGAAAACACGGCCTGAAGCGAAACCTATGCCCAGGTTCCTCTCCGTCCTGGAGCCCTGGACCCGACACCGGCGGAGCAAGGGCGCGAGCGACTGACGATGGGCAGGCGAAGAGGCACTGACTCTGCTCCTCTTGACCGCTACTGGCAACTGCACTGCGTGCAGCTCGCTGTGTAATCTCCGAGTGGCCTGAGCGAGCGCATTAGCAACGTCGGCCGTTCTCCCGAGACACTGGAGCCCAAAATCGCCAACCACATTGCCTAGGTGTACGCATCGAAAGGCATGCTGGACTCGGTCCAGCGGCAGCAGCAGCGACAGCTGAAGCACAGTGGTGGCGAAATGGCAACCAGGCAAACCAGCCTGAAGAGTCGCAATCGGGCTGGAGACGGCATCGTGAAGAGACAAGACCCTAGGACAGCGGTAGAGCTCCACGAGAAGCTTCAGCTGGCGGAGCTGAAACCCCGACCGCGCAGCCGCCGAAACCAGCTCTGACTGCTTGGTACACTCAAGCGTTTCTTGGAGGTCCAGCAAGACGAGAGCCGAAGAGAAACCTCGAGCCAGGGCCCACTCGGCAGAGCACGTTTGGATCCGCACTAACTTGTCACTGGAGCGGCCTGACGTGGACCACCAGTAGGGCCTGGGATTAGCCTCTTGCCGCTGACGAACGATGGGCTTGCGCAAGCGTCCCTGAATGCGAGCTAACATGTGGATGAGGACCATTGGCATCAGCCCTCCATCCTCCGTGGCTAGGAAAACGATATTGGTCCACATCGCTGGCCAAATGCAGGTAGTCTGGACCTCAATCAAGACATCAATCAAATGCGAGAGGGCTTCATCCGTGAGCTCTAGAGGCTGCCGAGGACAAAACTGATCGAAACCGCATCCAGACATACGTGGAACGCTGCAAATACAGCGCTTGAATTCGTCCAGCGACGGCCGCTCGAAACACGGACCTAGATCCTGTGGCCACTGGATGGCCTCGTGCAATCCTCCAACCCTCCACCACTCAGACCAGTCCCGAGACAGCAACCCCACCTCCCCATGAAGCGTGCAGGGAGCGTCCGTGGCGCTGATCTTGCTAGAATGCTATGGTGTGGGCGGCCTGGTGTACGCAAACAGGGCGGTCGCTCCATCGATGGAGCGTCGCTTCACCCAATCTCTCCAGCCAGCCATCTTATTATTTTCAGCGCCGCGATGCGCCGCGACAGCCTTAGATCTGGCCAACTGCCTAAAGAGAGCAGCACGCTTGGCACGACCCTGGATGTTGTTGGCCAGTGCGAACGTGCCAGCGCGCAGGGGAGGGGGGCTGCCAACGCGTAAGTCCTTCGAAGCGTCTAGCAACGAGCCTCCACCAGAGCGCTAAAGGACTGAGCCTGGGGGAAGGAAGCGCCCGCGGCAAAGGCGGCGCCGTGACTGAACAACGAAGCGGCTCGGCACGGCCAAAGTACGCAGGATTGTCGACTGCGCTAAAGTCATGGAGCTCAGCGATCTCCTCCTCTGCATTGATGGCCCATAGCCTCCACAGCTCATTTACCGGCACTCCATGAATGCTTGTGTCGACGTATTGCCATCGCTCGTGTGTGCCAGCTCTACGATAACCAATGGGCACGTCAAGGGGAAACCGCGTGGGGAGCTTCACCATTTGGCACTGCATCTGGGTCCAGTGCAGCATGGGCAGCCGTAGAAGCACAGGAACATGGGGCGCGGTCCCACCGTCCATGACGACCTCGGTGCTGGCGCGATGCGCCAGAACAGCCGACGCGATGAAGTAGTAAACCACGCGCCCTGCTGAGGCGCTGGAGTTCGTACAGGTAGCACACGTTGGGGAAATGGCCGCACCATCCACAGCATCAATCCATTCACTGCCTTGAGGCGTCTCAGGCAGCACCTGAAAGTCACCTGCGAGGACGAAGGGCAACCCCCTCGCCTTGATGACCTGCCCAATGCCATCAAGGATGCGCCAATTGCGCGGGGACAGCCCTTCACTATGGCACATGTGTGCAGTGATCCACGGAATGCCTCCAGGAGCGAGGCCAGCAGCATGAAGGGCCCGAGCACGTCCATCAGCGATGACAGATGGAACGCATTCAACTTGATACACGCCCACATGCCACGGCACACACTGCAGCAGCCGGAACAGTAGCTGCAAGAGCAAAAATGATCACTCCCGGCGGTTGGCTCAGCCATTCGCCGCAGGGCGATTTTGTGCGTGGCAGTACTCGGGAGCAGTGCCAGGGTTGCCAGGCACCCCTCACAAGCCTTTCCTTGCTCGCGGAGCTCAAGTCCGCGAGGTGTGCCGATCAGGATGCACCCAATGACAGCCTTCCCAGTAGGAGTCGTGACCGCACCCCCCGATGCGGCGAGGACGGACTATCAAGTCAGGGCACTAGGCCTACACTCCCTGGGTCGGCTGCCACGGACCGCCGTCACGGCACACTTAGCGTCTGCTGGAGGCCCCCCCTACCTCCTTGGCCTTGATGCCCTCCGCCGCCTCTGGACGGCCGTCGACAGAGACTGCCAGCATCAAGTTACCCGTGGCCGCCACGAGGAGGCTTGCAGTCCGATTTTCCGGCCAGGACACTGCAGCAGCCCACCTGATGTGCCCGCACGGGTAGCTGCTGCTGGAGTCATGACCGCACGCCATGGCTGCTTAGGAAGTTTTTGCTCGTTGCCAAGTGGGAGCCGGAGCAAACGGCCAGCTGCTCGAGATCTCAAGGGCGACCGCGACGTAGATGGGCAGACGATGTTCCATCTTTGCTTCAAGGGCAAGGGTTCCACGATTCTTGGTGTAATCTTTCTGGCGACTGGCCGGACGTTGCCAACGAGCTCGTCGACTTCCGAGGGCTGCGGCCCCAGCACAGCGCCCCTCGCGGGTCGGCCGCCGGCCGGACTGTGTGCTCGTCTCGTCTCGTCTCGTCTCGTCCCTGTCCGCGCCCCAGTTGCTCGTCCTCGGGGTCCTCGTCCTCCAGTTTGCGTCCCCTCCTCGCCTGCCTCCGTCCACTCCTGCCCTCCCCCAAGGGAGGAGAAGCCGCGGCGGCCCCCATAACGGCACGCCACTTCTCTCGTCCTCGGCGCCCTTCGTCCTCCAGTTTGCTCCCCCTCCTCGCCTCCCTCCATCCCCTCCTGCCCTCCCTCAAGGGAGGAGGAACCACGCCGACCCCCATCACTGGCGTTGACTGGGCCCCCCTGAGCTATCACGAAACAGCGCCATGTCCGGGTGAGTTTCCCAGAGGGCCTTGCTTGTCTGGGTGCTTCTTATGAAGGTTGATCTTCTGCCCTCTACTCCGCACCCCCTTCTCCTGCCCCTCAGTTTCCTCCTCCCCTCCTCCTCCTCCTCCTCCCACTTCCTCCTCCTCCTCCTCCTCCTTTTCCTCCTCCTCCTATTCCTCCCTTCTCCTCCCCCTCCACCTCTTCCTCCTCCTCCTCATCATCGTCATCATCATCAGCATAATCATCATCATCATCATCATCATCATCATCATCATCATCATCATCATCATCATCATCATCATCATCATCATCATCATCATCATCAACATTGCTACCGTTCGTAATTTCATTAGGTGTAGTACTTGTAGTCTGAATTATTTTGTTGGTACTATTACGGTCACATTTTTCATTTCGAATTGAATAGTAGTATTCGTATGATCATTATTCGGAATTGTGTTAGCATCGTTATTCGTATGGATCGTACTATTACCACTATTCGTATGTGTATTAGCCGTTTTAGTATTAGTTGTGTTATTAGTGTTGTTTTCATGATTCGTAACAGTGTTATAAATGGCACGCGTAGTGACATGATTATTATTAGTATTATCATTATTATTATTAGTATTATTATTGATATTATTATTATTATTATTATTATTATTGTTGTTGTTGTTGTTGTTATTATAATATTAATAATAATTATTATTAGTATTAGTCTTATTGTTATGTTTATTGTGAATATTAGTGGTATCATTTGTATCATTAGCATCATCATCCCTCCTCGTACGGGGAAGTACTACGCGCAGGAGGTGAGGAGCCTTGGCAAGAAGCACAAGCTCGGGCCGCCCCACGTGCACGTCGCCACCGAAGTGCTGAGAGAGCTCCACAAGACCATGGACGGAACGACGGGCTCGGAAATGGAACGCCAATGCCAGAATATCCTCGGAGAATTCATCAACTCGACCGCCAACGAATTTGGTCCCCTCATGATTCAAGAGATCTTTACGACCTTCAAGGTGGCCGAGACGTACAAGAAGGACGACGAGTCCGAGGAGGGCCGCATGGGCAAGCTGAGCTACAGCATGAACCCGCATCCCGTCCTCGGCGCCATCCTCCAGCAGAAGGAGATCGGGGAGGCAGCGCTCGACTGGGTCCGCACGTTCTCGCCCTTCAAGCTCAAGGAGGCCATCTCGGTCGCCCTCCTGGGCATCAACGCCACGAAGGGGCGCAGTGCAGGGCCGAAGACAGCACTGGAGAGAGCGGTCGAGTCCTCCCTCAGGCGCAGGGGCTAGAAGCAGGAGAGACGGCCTCAAGTTCACAATCCAGCCTACCAGCACCGCCGGCAGATCGGGGAGCGCCTGATGCTCCTCATTTTCCGACGTCGGTAGCCCACGGTACGCTGAAGCCTCCCCTTTCCATGACTGTTGCGCCCTGGCCCCCAGAGAGAGAGTTGGAAAAGTTTGCTAATGCCATTAGCTTGGATCCGCAACAATACCAGAAGCTCCGCAACCAACAGCAGATTAGTAAGCGTTTCCAGGAGTTGTATGACCTTGCCACGCAATACCGACAGAGGCGTCGTGCTCTTGTGGAGTCTTACACGCGAGGAACTCAGCAGGCCACCAGGGAGCCCCCAGAGACCTCCACAGGGCCTGCAGGTTCCACCAGTGAGACCCCCACCACGCCATACGAGTATGAGTACGAGTACGATTACGACTACAAGTACGAGTACAAGTACGAGTACGAGTACGATTACGAGTACAACTACGGCGCCCAACCCAGCCCTCAGGAGGCCACCTCAGGAGGCCCATGACCATCTACTCGGCGGCCGCACAAATGACAGGATCCTGTGTTTTCACGGCGGCCGCTCAAATGACAGGATCTTGTGTCTTCAGGGGCGGAGACACCAGAAGGCTCACCAGGGATCCCGACGGGGCCTAGGCGATAGTGGGGGACGGATGGGTAACGACGCCAGCAGTACCTTGTGATGCATATTTTTACGCCGACTTACGTACTTCTCTGCAGTCAGGCTCAGGCTGATTGATTGCTTGCCCTTTTCCTACGTGTTCTTCCAGCTACCGTGCTCCATGCAGGTGCCACCTCCTCACCCAAGCAGGTTTACGCAGGCCCATGTGGCCCACTTCGATGTGCGATATGCGACACCAATCGGCCGCTTGATGACTGGAAACGAGCGCCTCCGAAGCACTCGCCCCGTTTTCTTGCAGGCCGTCCCCGCCATCAGAGATGCAGCTAATGCGATTCAGCGTCATAAAACACTGATCGAGTTGAGCTACAACCGCCTGAATGTCGACGTTCGGCTTGAGGTTGAAGAGCAGTTGGAAAAGCAGGAGGTTCTACGCCAGCTCCGAGCGCAGCTGATAATCGCTTCCAACGTTGTGAACGCTCTGAGGTATGCCCAGTCGCAATTGGAATCGGATGATGCCTGCTTGATCGAGCCGTGGCCTGACCAGATTAATTTCACCGACGAGCTTCATTGGTGGGAGCCCCCAGTTGAGTAGGCAGCTCTCCGAGTACTGAGCCTGAAGCCAGCAGTCTGTAAGGAAGAGTGTAGCTCTCCAGCACTGCCCAGATCACGTCTGTAACCCCTTAGCGTGGGGTATTGCAACAGTCGCTGCAGGGCTGAAGGCCCGACAGGAGGAAGTATGCTGACTCGAAGTTTTTAGAGTTGCTTCCCAGCTTGTTCATTCCAGTCTGTAATCCTAGAGTGTCTGTTTTGCTTGCTGCTGCCCTCTGCTTCCGCCCCGCCGCTTGGGAAGGGTAGAAGGCCCGACAGGAGGGTATGCCGTATCGAGCATTTCCGACAAGGCGAGCACCGACATGGCAGCCGCGGCCCCTCTTTGTTGCTCCTTGTTTCTTCTGTCTCCGTATCTGGTCGGCCAGCCGCCTCCTGGGAGGCCCCACGCCCCAGGACGGCCTGGGCCCCTCCCCGCGCTGCACGGCTCACGTGCGTTGTGTCTCAGCTCCCTGGCCGCCCTGTGGAACGGCGCTTGCGCTTCCACAAGACAGCAGGGGGAGAGGAGGCCAGCGTATGTAAGCCTGACCTGGAGCTACGTGCTCCACCGCCGTATGGCCACCCCCGTCGAGCAGAGACTCGGCGGAGGGTCGCCAGGCTGGCCCTCGCCAAAGGGACGGGCCAGTCCCCACAACTCGCAGGGGTCTCACACGAGTGCTCGAGTAGCTGACTCAGCAGACCCCCCAGCGCCTTGCCTTGCCTTGCCTCGGCATGCCGCGCTGCGCCACCCGCAGCCAAGCGCCCTCCCGTCCTCTCTCTCCCTCCCTCCGCCCGCCGTCCCCTCCGCCCGCCGTCCCCTTCGCAGGGGCCCTCCCGGCCTTGGCCTTCCTCCGGTGGTCCAGCCTCTGCCCGCCGTGCGGCAGCGCGAGAGGTCGGGCCGGAGCTGGGGGGGTGGGGGTGGGCGGAGGCAGCAGTCTCGCTCCCCTCCTCCTCCGCCGCCTCCTCCTCCTCCTCCGCCTCCTCCTCCTCCTCCTCCTCCTCCTCCTCCTCCTCTTCCTCCTCCTCCTCCTCCTCCTCCTCCTCCTCCTCTTCCTCCTCCTCCTCCTCCTCCGCCCCTCAGGGTGTGGAGGCGGGCTCTAGCTCGGTCGTCGTGGAGTCGCGCACGAAGCCTTCTCCGTGGGCATCTGGCGCCGCCCACGGGAGAGGCGGCCCTGCACGAGGCAACCCATGCCCTCTTCTGCAGGACCAGTCCAGTCCACAGCCCTTCTCCTTCTCGCGCGCCTGGACGTGCTGCTTCATCGC
Organism: Prorocentrum cordatum; assembly: GCA_963575745.1. Taxonomy (NCBI): domain Eukaryota; class Dinophyceae; order Prorocentrales; family Prorocentraceae; genus Prorocentrum; species Prorocentrum cordatum. The sequence continues at coordinate 228,001 of CAUYUJ010016798.1, forward strand.
ACGCCCAGCATCAACTCGAGCTCTTGGAGGAGCCAGCTCCCGCAGCCGTGCCCGAGCGAGACAGGCCCCCTCCCCCCTCTCTATCCCCTCCGGCATCGCTCAGGCTCTGCACGCCCCCCCCCCCCCCCCCCGCGTGATTCTCCCGAGGACCCGGACAGCTGCGCCTCGTACGGCTGCGGGGGTTATGGGCCCACGCGGGCGTGTCAGTGCGACCCGACCTGCGGCAAGAAGCACACTTGCTGCTACGACCGCACCCCAGAAGACCCAGATCGTTGGATCTGGTCCCACCGAGGGCGACTGAGGTTTCGGGGAGGTGGGCGGGGGTCTTTACTTGGTGTTCTGATGGCATCTAGGTGGTTTTGGGAGGCACCGTGGGGGTGCCAGGGGGCCTCGTAAGGAGGAGGAGGAGGAGGAGGAGGAAGAAGAGGAGGAGCAGATCCATCGGGACTGGTCTGCGGGAACGCTCTGGGATAGGCCAGGCTGTGGGGATCTGGATCTTGGGTGGGTGGGACGTGATCGAGGGGTGTCCAGGCGCCCATGATGAATGAGGAAGGAAAGGGAGGGAGAGAGGAGGAGACTGGAGAGGATGAGGAGGATCAGCGATCCATTGCTCGAGCGAGGGTAGAATGATCGTCACTGATTGGCTGGGCTGGCATGATCGGGATCAGTCCCAGGTCTTGCTTCGGCCCGTGTTTAGGGGGTGGTGAGTTATCTAAGGACTACTCCCTCGTTTGCTTATCGACTACGACGCTGACCACCACCAGGCGATGGGCGGCAGCAGAAACTGAGCGCACCGCCAAACTCAGCCTCATCCTTCCTCCCTCCCGTCCTCTTCCTGGTCACTCTTTCTCCCCCTTCTCGTCCTCCCCTGCACCTCATTGCAGTCTTGCTTCTCCGTCTCATCTCATCTGTTCCTCAGCCTTTTTCCTTCCTCCTGCCGCTCCTCCTCTTGCCCCCAATGCTCCTCCCATTGCTCATCCTCGCGTCGCCCCCATTTTCATTTTGTACGTCCTTCTCCTCCTCTTCCTCGTCCTCCGCCTCCTCTCTCTCCTCCGTGTTCCTTCTCTTCGGCCTCCCCTCCTCCTCCCGGGCAAAAAGTACACAACATGACTACTACTATCCTCTCGTCTCTGGCGCAGTTTGCCAGAGCACTGCTTGGACCTATCGGTGTTCACCTGTCTTTCTGAGGACTTCGATGGGTGTGCCCGGGGGTCCGGCTCGTGCCTGGCCACGGGAGCCCTGTGGATGCACCGTGCGCTGGGTGGGTGTGCGGGGTTGTCGGCCTGTGCCCGCCCTTAGGGCGCCTCGTGGTCGTTGGTTATGATTATGCTTATGATGAGTAGTATTGTAGTCGTGGGTAGTATTGTTGTGATTCGTGTTTTCGATCTTATTTGTCTTATTAGTAGTGTTGCTACTATTCGTGTTACTGCTATTGTTGTTGTTATCGCTTCTATTCCTAATTCATATTTTCACATGTTTATAATCATTCCCCAATTTGAGATTGCCTCTGTAGGGGTCCTAGCGGATGAAAGGGTTAGGTGAGGTGCGTCGCCGATTTCGGTGGCCGGGCCCGGGTGCCCGGGTGCACGCCCGGGTGCCCGGCGGTGCCCGGGTGCCCGGATGGCCGGTGAGGTGCGTGGCCGATTACGGTGGCCGGGCCCGGGTGCCCGGGTGCCTGGGGGTGCCCGGGTGCCCGGGGGTGCCCAATAGCCCAATAGCCCAGTAGCCCTATCGCCCTATAGCCCTATAGCCCTATAGCCGTATAGCCCTATAGCCCTGTAGCCCTATAGCCCTATATCCCTATAGCCCTAACAGCCTTATATCCCTATAGCCCTATAGCCCCATAGCCCATATAGCTCTATAGCCCCATAGCCCTATAGCCCTATGGCCCTGTAGGTCACAGTCCTATAGTCCTATAGCCCGATAGCCCTATAGCCCTATAGCCCGATAGCCCTACAGCCCTATAGCCCTATGGCCCGCCCTATAGCCCGATTCCAAGTGGGAGATTAAACAAATCTGATTGGGCTTTTCTCCGGTACCATAAGTTCATATTGTTGGCCTCAGCGTTTACAAACATCAGTGCTACGATTCCTATTAGGTACAATCGTTGCTGCTCCATGTTGTAGCGAGTCGTTCAAGATTGGTTGGGCTTTCTGGCCTCTCGCCTGGTGGGCGCCCGTGGGCGCCTCGGGGGTGCCCTGTGCCGGCCGTGAGATCTGGGCCCTCGCCCCGGTGGCCGCTCGTGGCCGCCCGTGTGGGGGGTCTAGGCCTGCTCCCCTAAGCGCCGGACTGATCGGCGCCTTCCCGGGCGCCCGCGGCTGCGCGGGGCGCCTGCTGTCCGCTCGTCAAAAAAAAAGTGGGGGGTCTAGGCCGCGCAGGTTGCGCCGCAGAGACTGCGCCGCACTGCCTGCACCACGGCGCTCTTGCGCCGCCCCAGACCCCCTCGCGTCATGACAAAATCACGACGGGAGGTTTTTCGTTGTTTTTGGCCTCTGGGGGCCCTTACCGGCCCTCGGGACCGTCAAAAAACGACTCAGGACGAAAAACGGGTCCTGGGGAATGGGTCCAGACTGCGGGGGGTCGACGTCATGAAAAATTCATGACGTCGGGGGTCTGGGACGGTGGCTGCACCACGTGGCTTGTGCCGGACAGTCTGCACCACAGAGCTTCGACGACTGCATGGCCCGCCGCCCCACTGTGGGACTCTCACCGTCTGGGGCCCCCCGCCGAGAAGCGTGCGATGTGCTCTTCGAGGGGACGCCCTCGGTTCTTCGGACATGGTGTTCCCGCTGCAGCGTTGGCCACATGCCATGATCGGCGCGTTGTTCCCGTGGTTCACAGAATGGCGCTCTCGCCCGAGCGCGGGCCACATCTCTCAATCCGGATCGTTCCTGGCCGCTTGCCGTTCCGCTCCTCCCCCGTTGGTCTTCCCCTGCTTCCCCTGCCCCTCCTGCTCTTCCAACTCATGCTCCCGTTTTTGCTGCTGCTCCTTGCTGTGGCTGTGTTTTCTTCGCGCCATGCTGCTCATCTACAGTGGGGACCCATGCCGAGAAACACACGGTTTGTCTCCAGGGGTCCCCAGGGGTCCCTGGGTTTCTTGGGTTTCAATGGTTTCGCTGTAGGGAGCGTGGCATTCCCGCATCAAAAATCCATGGGCGCCCAGGGGTCGCAGGGTTGGGTTATTTGTGGAAGGTCTCTTGTGGACTCGCCTCCACTGCACTTCCCCCCGACGCAGTGAAAGCCCCCATCCGAGGGCTCCGCACATCGCTGCCCGGTGACGCTTCGACCTCAGTGGCAGTCACCGCGGACCTCCTCGAGAAATTCTTGGACGAGCCTTCCCGCAGAGACTTCATATGTGGCGCCCGCAGCGCGCCCGCCTTCCACACCTCAATGCAGGCCATGGATGGATTCGACTGCCGCCACACATGAGGGGTGGTGTCAAGCTTGACTTGTGCATCACACGGTACGTAGGCTTACTTTGATGACCGCGGCCGTCTACGCCACCGCAGTCGGCTGATGGACAAGCGTCCGGCGAAATCGGAAGGGATGGGCACGAAGGGTACGGTGCCAGGTATGTTGCGAGCGCGTCTAGCCAGCGCAATCACTGTTTTCTCGTTATTCATCATTACTTCCTGCTCTTCCCACTTCTCTTACCCCTTCTCCTTTTACTCCTCCTCCTCCTCTTTCTATTCCCTCTCCTCGACGTCCCCCCTTCGTTCTCCCCATCCTCCTCGCCTCCTCCCTCCCGAGCTTCATCATCTGACCTCTTCCTCCTCCTCCTCGGTGCCTTCCACGGCCTTTCCCATGCCCTCTTTTCCTCCCGCGTCCTTAAGCCTTGTTCGATTTTTTGTTTGGATTGTCGCAGGTGGGCCAGTTATGCCAGCGTCAATTGGCAACGCCTGCTCAGCCCGTGCCGCCCTTGAATCTCTCGCACGATAGGGGGCAGGCTAAGTCGTCCGTGGGATGGTTTGCACCTGACCGCGAATCGGCCCTTGCATCCTTCGGCGTGTGGCGGCATCCACTTTTTGGCGCCAGCTGTGGTAGCCGGTTGTCCGCTCCCATCTCCTCCCTGCCAAGACAAACGAATCGGCCCTGCAAGGGTCACACAGCCTGGCCGTTCTTCAGTCTGGCCCAGGGTCGGCCCCAGTGGCGAAACTCGGCCGCGGGGCCATCGGAGCGCCGGCGCGCTGGCGACACTCCAGCGGCGTCCCCCCCCCCCCTCCCTGGGCCCCTCCACAGAGATCGTTGCGACCGCTGTTATCGTTCTCATCGCTGTTACCGTTGATGATCGTTATCGATGTTATCGTTCTCACCGTTCGTTCTCTCTCTCTCTCTCTCTCTCTCTGTCTCTCTCTCTCCTCTCTCCCTGCTCGCTCCCCCAACCTCAACCTCAACCCTGGTGGAAGGCGGCACGAATGCCACCACGTCTGCTGTCTTAGCGTGCCCCCGCAGCAGGCCGCCCGCCTTCTTCCTCAAGGATGGCGACAAGGCCCACGGCTCGCCCGCGCATCCTCCAACCCTCCTCCGCCCTCGTCGCTCCTCCTCCCTTCTCGCTCGTCTCCTCCTTCGTCCTTCTTCTGTTCATTCCTCTTCCTCTTCCTCCTCAATTCTCCTCCTTCTCCTCCTCCTCCTCCTCCTTCTCCTCCTCCTCCTCCTCCTCCTCCTCCCTCCCCTTCCTGTTCCTCTCTCCTCCTCGCGCTCTCTTCTCGCCGCCTCATCCGTCTGCCCTCCTCGCGCCTCCCCCTCCTCCTCCTCGCCCCCCGCTCTCCTGCGTGCACCTCGGTCTTCGCCCCCCGGCCCTCCCCGTGCTCTCTCCCCCTCTCCTCCCCGCTCGGCCCTCCTCCCCGCTCAGCCCTCCTCCCCGTCATCCTCCTCGTCCCCCCCTCCCCGTCTCCTCCCCCGCTCGTCTCGCTGCCCCCTGACGCCCTCCGCCCTCCTCGTGCTCTCCCCCCCCCCCCCCTCCGCCCCCCCCCCCTCCGCCCTCGCCTCTCCTGTGCCGTGCTCCCTGCGCCTGTCTCCACTGCCTCCCTCTCCCCCATTCGCCCCTCAGCTCTGCTCCTGCATCTCTCCTCCTCCGCCCTACACTTCCGCCTCACTCCTCCCCACGGCTAGCGTTAAGTCGGGCGTGTCCCTCTACAGGAGGAATATCCAAACATAGTGGTAACAAACGATCGTCAGGGGCAGATTTTTTCTCGTATTTGTGGCCATTGGGAATATTGTTTGCCAGTTTTTCAGTTTTCGTCCAAAATCCCCCTGCAGGGGGACACGCCCGACCTGAGACTAGCGACACGAGGCGCACGGCGCTCCAGCGCCCCCGCACGGCGGCCGCAGCCGTGGCCAGGGGTCGCGCGCGGCCAGCTGCGCGGTGTACGGGTGTGGAGACTTCGACCCGTCCCAGGACCGCCGGTGCGATATGCTTTCTCCTCCTCCATAGCTCCGACGAGGAAACGGTACCAATGCCGCTACCCCTCGCCCGTTTTCCCCTCAGCGGCCTCTTGGGAAGCCCTCGTCGCCACCGCTGGATTCGCCTCGGGATTCTGGTCAGGACGCACCCCGGGAGAGGTCCGGGGAGTAGCGGTATCGGTACCTTTCGGTTTCCCCACCTCTTCTTCCTCCCTCTCCAGAGCGGCGTCCTCTCCTCGTCCTCATCTGGCTTCTTGCCGCTTCGCGTAAACCCAGCAGCCCATCCAGAGACCATGCCCAGGCGAATTGCCTTGATCAGGGATGTGTAGGAGCAAGCACTGACACGAAGAGGGTGGTCTGCCGTCAAACCGAAGCTCGGGATCAGACTGAGCAGACCCAGGAGTCAACCATGAATGTATCCTCGGTTCTTCCGATCTGGGATCCCAGCCTCCAGCTGCTCAGCCACAAGGGCAGGGAAGGTGCGCATGAGGTCCACAGAGAAGTCGCGATCACCCTGCCGCGTCGCAAAATCAACAGCACGCCGCTCGATCCCATGGAGGGAGCGAAGCATCCCATGGACAGGGCCGTCAGACTTCCGCCACTGGGTCGATCCCAGCTCAGGGTCGGAACTCGAAACCTCTCTCCAAATCCGAATATGGTCTCTGTGCGAGATGTGGCTAGCACTAGGCTCGGTGAGGCCCTGCCAGAGGTTGTTGGACAACTGTGGGGCTGGGGCGGCTACACCTTGTTTCCGTGCGGGGTCCCCGTGGAGAACGCATGTAGCAGTGAGACTAGCACCGTGGTGAGCTGGTGACTTACCCGATAACGACACTGACCAACTGGAAGCAAGCTCCTGATCCGAAACTCCCGGGGCCATGCTTCCAAATCCAGCAGATGGTCGCACCCCGGCAACATGTATCTAAGTGATGCGGGTCCTATCGCTCGGTGGTCTCTCATTGTAGTGCTGGAGAGGACGACCTCGGACCCGCATGTCGTGAAATCGCTGCCGCCGCCGAGCTCGAGCCCGCTTGGCATAACCCTGTGGGCCTGGTGCTAGATCCACGCGCAGGGACGCCGTCGCGTTCGCGGCCGCGGAGGGGCACAAGGGAAAAAGACGCATCTGAACCTTCGCGGCGAGCTCGATGGAGGATGCGAAGGACGCCGCTTTGTCCTCGGCCAAATGCACGCCTAATCGCACCGCGAAGACCCACTTCAAATCTCGAGCTCCTTGGATGAGGGCTGGAAGGGCAACCTGTTCAGGACCATGTGCTGACGCCGTATCACCGTCCACGCACGACCCGAGATGCACCCCAGGATTGCGAGAAGACCACACATCAAACTCGAACACCGCTGAACGAGAGGACAGCGATGACCCCCGAGCATGACGATACGAGGTGGCCTCCAGATACGCACTATGGGGATCTTCCAGTATAAGGCCCTGTCCCGACGCCAGGTCAATGTTTGTAACTATTCATCGTATGCAATGCCGTCCCAGATGAAATCTGCAGCATGCTCACCCTTGCGGGAGGTCTCTTCGCCGACTGCTCCGCTCCGAAAGACCAGTGGAGTCTCTGAGCCCGCTCCAGGAGATCATTGACCTGGGGCCTCCGAAGCCGCTCCCAGACGCGGACAAAACATCCCAGGGGTAAGATCGGCCTGGGACCTCCTTTGGGTTTCTCCAAAAGCGGCAGCAGCATCCGCGCCCGCTGCGCGGGGGAAAGACCGAGGCGCTCCACGGACTCGTGGAGCACGGCGAAGCACGCGAGTCCCTCATCAGTGAGCGCTCCCACATGCCGAGGGTGGAAACCATCGAGACTCTGAGCGGTGTGGCGACTGAGACTTAAAGAGGCAGCGCGGAGCGCGTCAGCTGACGCGCTGGGGAAGCAATCGCGATCAGGAATCCAGGCCTCGGGGGGCTCCAGATGCGCATCCCAGAAGGTCTCCAGCTTTCGAGCCTCATCTTCGAAGTGCATGAGGGTCAGCCGTGTGCGCGCCAGGGGCACCCTGCATAACCGTGGGCTGCCAAACCTTCTTGAGCTTCGTGAACCCATGCATGAGGCGCGCAGAGCCAGCAAGGGTCCGTTCTTGCCAGAGGTCCCAGGACTCCTTCTGGATCCGCTCCCCATCCAAACCAGCTCGCCCATAATCCCCCCGGGCATCTTCCAAAAACTGCTTCGCTAGCTCTAGCCAGTCCTGGCGGTGGAGACCACTCTGGTCGCGCCGGCGACTCGCCGTCAGCCGCGTGGCTCGAAGGGAGGCGTCGAGCCGAACAGAGAGGCCTTCCCCAGGACAGGAATCCTGGAGCGACTCCTGTAGCTGCGCGCAGGTCGGCGCTCCCACCTCCTGAGGACCCTGCGCCGTCAGCGCGAATTCCTGGAAAGACTGGGCCAACCACCTCCATCCTGCAACTATCTGAAGCTTATCATCTGGATCTTTCAGACGACAGAATATCGAAACCCGCGGCGACGTTAGAGCGCGAGACCGCTTCCCCAACTCCGTCGGTTCAACCTCATCGTAATTATGAGCTCCAGCTCAGCAACATCAACAAAGCGTGCCCGTGCACTGTTCAATACCTGCCAAGCCGAAGTTGCAACATCACGCGCTGCTCGCGCGGCTGCTTCAGCGGCGAGGGCAACCGCACCTGCCCGGCACGGCGGCCGCTGCCGAGGGCCAATGGGCACATCCACTGGCGCGCGCTGATAACTACGATGAGCAAGATGCCGAAGGGAGAGAGCATCGGGCCGAACCTTAAGCTGCGCGGGCCTGCGAGGTTTGACGTCCCAGGACATAGCCGCAGACGCCCCAGTGATAAGCCTCGCTAGGCCTGCTCCCATCAGGAAAGATCAATCGTTGAGTTCGTGGGCGGCGCACGGCAAGTATGTTCGACCAGTGCTAAAATCAACATCCCCAAGGTCCTTGGAGCTCCAGAGGCCTCCATGACCTGAGGAGAAAAATCCAATCACCAGCTATAATGGCATGCGTGGGATCATGTACACGTTGACTTATCGCGGCGAGCATTTGGACGTTGGCCTGGCTGAGGCCCTCCGCCGTCTTGAGATGCACTGAGAAAATCGACGCCATCGGCCATCCAGGGAAATCAACCAAGACTTTTCTCGCACGGCCAGGGAAAACACGACCGGGTCCGTCAGGGGGCCAACGAGGCCAAACATTCAATCGAGCAAAGACCGCAACCCGACAGGAGAGTTGTTTATTAGTCTCAGGGTTCAACATGCATGGAACGCAGAGCGCATGAAATCCAAGCGAGCGTGCCGTATCCTGGCCCAGAAGGAAGGCGCCGATGCCAATGTCTTGCTCGCATGCACTAACTGCCGAAGTCTCACGCAACCGACGGCGCAGTGTCTTCCAGCAAGATCCATTGGAGGTCTCAATGAGGCAGGGCTCGGCCGCACTGGCCGAAGACGGTCATCCGCGAAGAGGCGGCGCAGGCGCGCCCGGCGCTGAGCGCGGCGTGCCAGACAGCAGCGGCGCCTTCGCACCATGACGGACGTCACCCCGCCCGCTGCTTCTTGGCCTTGACCCCGAGCGTGACCAGCAGCCCCGCAAAGTCTTTGGCGCGGTCCGTCCCTTCCTTGCGCGCCGCCGCCAGCAGCTGCTGAATCTTCTCCTTTTGGTCATCGGAGCCTGCATCAGCAGGAGGTGGGGGCCCCTCTGGCTGCGCCTGCTCTGGCGCAGGGCGCGGGGCCTGGGCCGCCGCCGCCTTTGCCGCGTACGTCCCCATGAACTTGGCACAGGCTTGGGACTTGACCACGTCCTTGACATCTTCCACAGCATGACCCTCAAGCTCCGAACGTTCCAACGTGAGATGCACCAGCACCTCGGGAGCTTGGGCGCCCGCGTCCTGCTGCGTCGTAGTCTGCAGCTCAATCTTGATGGCATCAATCTCCACCTTGGGGTTGCGCTGCTTCTCGCCGAGCTCGGCCAGCACGCGCTGTGCCTCCGCGGCCGCTTTGGCTTGCTCCTCGATGGAAACTGCCACCGCGTCATAGTTCTTCTGCTTCTCGGCCAGCTTGTGCCCCGAGGTGGTGTGACGGGATGGCCCTGGCTTCTTGTTTTGCACCGCTGTTCGGGCTGCCTTGAGCTCGCTCTCGAAGGAGTCAATGGCAGTCTGAGGCGCTCCTTCACACTCGCGGAGGGAAGTGAGAGACTCCTCCAAGTGCTGCGCGCGGGTTCGCAACTTATCATCATCCGATGGGGCCAGCGCCAGTCGACTCCTTGGTACTGCCACTCGTGGGGCCACCTCCTTTGGCCGCGGGGCCCGCAGGAGAGGCATGCTTCACGATGGATTTGCACCGCTCCATGAGGCGCTTCTCCATGGCTTCGAGCTGGCCTGTCAAGCCGCCACCCGGTGGACCCTTTGCCAGGGCGCCACGGGGCCCGCGAGGCTGCCCGCCAGCGCCGCCAGGAGGAGGACGCACCGAGCCACCGCGGGCCGCGGCAGCGCGTCGCGCGCGATCCACGATGCTCTGTGGTGCTGTTTGCCCGCGAGCACACCGAATCCGACAGGCGTAGTTCTGGTGCCTGCCGCAGCACAGGCACCCCCAGTGAGGCGTGCGAGCCCCTGGAAGTGCGTCTGCTTCACCTCTGCGAGCCGCGCGGCGTCGCGCACAACTGCTCGCGCAGGAAGCTTGGCTCCAGCAGGAGCTCTCTGAAATCCTGGCCACAAAGATTCACGGGGGCGACTGTCGCTCTGTAGACGGCCCCTACAAGCCCAAGCATTTTGGCTAGAACGGCTGCGAGAAGGTAAGCAGTGCAGCCCTGTGAGAAGGCAGGCAGTGGCAGCCTCTGCGAGCCGGCATTCGTCGCGGCAGAACGGCTCCAGCGGCTGTTCGTCGTTCGACACTTACGGCTCCGAGGCTTCGCGCTTGCGCGGGCATCGCTTCGGAGCATCGGCGGGGAGCGACCATGAGGACGGCGACGGGGGCGCCTACGGATCTGAGCGGGACGATTCCGAGATGGGCGATTCTGAGCTGGACGCCGAGGCGGCGACAGTTGACGATGAGCAGCGAGAGCCGACGGGCAGAGGCCCCAAGTGACGCTAGAGGCGGCCGAAGAGCCGAGCAGGCAGCCGCCTCCGCCCGCCCGCGCCGCGGCGCCGCCGAGGGAGCTGTCCGCGGAACCGCTCGGGCGGAGAGTCTGGGAGGCGGGTCGCCGGGAGCAGGCGGCTACTTCGTGGGGGGCATCTTCATCAGAGGGCGGCCGCCAGGGAGGTAGGGAGGTAGGGAGGTAGGAAGGTAAGGGCGCCACGGGGATGCCCATCGGTCAGCGCGCAGCAGCAGGGGGAGAAAGCGGGCAAACACTGATCTCAAGCCGAGTGTGCGTGCTGCATAAATTGGTTCGCGCATGACGCCCACTGTAGCTCTGGGCGGCCGCGCTTCTGGTACACGCGCCACTGCCTTGGACTCCTCCCTCCAGGCTCACATACACACATACAAGGGCTTCTCAACAGTTTGATTCAGATAGGCGCACAGTGTTTCATTTGCTCGCTCCTGTCGCTTTTGGGGAGTCTCGCTCAGAAGAGTGCTTCTCGCGGTGGGTAATACAGTGGCGTTCGAAATTCCTGAATCATAAGAGTGCGCGGGCTTAAATATGACTCGGGGGCACGACGCCTGGAAACTGTCAGTCTGGTGCGGTCCGCATGTGCTAGCCAAAAGGGGGGCTAAGTTGTACAATAGCTTTGGGACCACACACGCACCCAATAGGCGCAGTTTGCTGGCCAGACTGATGCCCGTATGGTTCCCCCCCGTTGGTTTCTTGTGTGTTCTTGAATGAGTAGGTGCTCTCGGGGGCGTCCTTGCGGCCACCCAGAGCCGCCTCGGGACGGTCTTGGAGACATGGTGGAGGCTATCTTTAATCGAGGATAATAGAACCCTGAACCCTAATAACATAGGGAAGACGTGGCCTCACTGAGGCCCCCGTCTTCTCATGAAGGATAATTCGTATGGGCGGTTTGCTGCAGAAGCAAAAAGCTCCCTATCCCTAATGTGTTTGGCCTCCTTACTTTGGTCGCCTTTCACATGGTTTGGGTCCTTTTCGCTATTCAATATGGGCCATTTTGCGCCATCTTGGAAGGCCCTCTCGGGGTATCTGGGGTCCGCGGGAGGGACAATCGTGAGGGGACATTGGGACAGTGGTGGGGACAGTGGGACAGTGGTGGGGACGGTACTGGTGGGGACACTGGTGAGGACGGTGGTGGGGCAATGGGACAGTGGTGCTGTGTGGAGAGCGGTGGGGACAGTGGGGACAGCAGGACGGTGGTGGGGATAGAGGGGACAGCGGGACAGCGGTGGGGACAGTGGGGACAGTGGGGACAGTGGGACAGTGGTGGGACAGTGGGACAGCGGTGGGGACAGTGGGACAGTGGTGGGAACAGTGGGACAGCTCATTGGGACAGCGGCGGAGACAGGGGGAACAGTGGGACAGTAATGGGAACAGTGGGGACAGTCGGACAGTGGTGGGGACACTGGGGACACTGGGGGAGAGTGGGACCGTGGCGGGAGCAGTAGTGGGGACAGTGAGGACAGTGTTGGGGGCACTGGTGGGGACAGCGGGGACCGTGGTGGGAACAGTGGGGGGGGGACGGTGGTGCTGGGGACAGCGGTGAGGGCGGTGATGAGGACGGTGGTGGGGACCCGGGAGTCGTTTGCCGGCTGTGAGTGGGAGGGTAAGGGGGGGGGTTCGAACTGGTAGTGACCCCCCCTTGTTTTGGAGATCCCAGGGGCGGGGGTCTGAACCGGTAGTGGGGGTTTTGCAAGGGGAAGGGAGGGGGAGGGGGGGGGGTTCGAGCAGGGGGGGGATTTTCAGGGGGGTAACCCCGGGTTCTGGAGGAAAAGGGGGGAGAGTTTTCCGCTGTAAAGCGGCGACCTATCACGCTCTCTCGCATGTTTCGATCCCTTGCGTCCTGAACTGACAGAAACTCGCGGTTCTGGTACCCTCGGCGCCCACTGCGGCAGCGGCTTGCGCCGAGCAGTCGCGGCCGCACGGTCGCTGCACGTCCCGCAAGGAGGCCGCCAGTCAGCTTGGGGGAGACCTTGCCGTGCTCCGCACAGGCAAGCAGGTGCAAGTGTTACTGTCGTAACGTGCCGAACAACTAGAGCCCTCACGATTGGTGAGCGTCACACGACGGGCATGTTTTTGAACTGTGCCTTAGACCTCGATGTCGTTGCTTGTTGTTCTTATTCCTCAGCACATCATGAGGAACCAATTGGTTCCCCCTACAGCAGAAGTGCCCAAACTGCCATTTCTTTGGCGCAGCCGCAAGTGCCTGCATCCCGTCCGACTGGGACACCATGCGCTCTTTGCGACGAGCCAACAGCGCCGATCGCGCCAGTGCGATCCGAATCGAGCGGGTTGCCCAAACTTCGGGCGTCAAGCGACCGGACGTGACGTAGACTTATCAGGGTCGCCAACCTGGTGGTTTCTGAGCGTGTGATGCCTGGGGTGTGCGACGGTGGCGCAGACGGTGATTCGCGAGGGTGATCGTGCCGCATCTAGCAAGCAAGCAAGGAATACATAAGGGGTGGCTGCGCTGGAGTCCATGTACCGCCCGCCAAAGCGCATGCGCAGCCTGCGGGCCAACCTTGTGCGGCAGCACGTGCGCAGCACGACGGGCAGCGCGACGGGCGGAGCCTCCGAGTAGGAAGACGGGCATGGGAAGTCTGAGAACGCCAGTGCTCGCAGGCCTAGGAGGGAGGGGGGCGGAGGGCAGAGGAAGAGAGCTGGACGTTGTGCCGAGACGGCGTCGAGACCAGCGGCGAGCCTGGCAAGCCAGCGGTGGAAGGAGGCTGCCCAGGGCGAAGCTCGACGCGCACCGAAGGGCCGAGAGCGGCAAGACGAGGCTGGCGATAAGCGCGGCTGGCACGAGGAGCCCGGCTGGAAATAGACTGCGGGAAGGCGCGGAGACAGGCGATGGCAGGTGGCTGGTAAATTGGCGATACCTGCGCCAGTGCAGATCGAACCCCTGCTGCAGTCGACTCGGGCGAGGGAAGACTGGGCGAATGGGATCCACCGGCAGTGCAGCCCGAGGATCGAGCAGAGTGGGAGCCCCCCGCAGGCCGATGGCAGAGCGAGCGAGGTGTGGCAGTGCCAGAGCCATCACGGATCCAGCCGCACATGTGCGGTGTGTGCTGGACGGTGTGAGCACCACTGACTGTAAGCGCGTGGCGCGGCCGCGGGGTCGACAACCGCCTCGTGAGCAGGCGGCAGCCGAATGCGGCAGGTGCGGCACCGCAGCGCAGCGGGTGGGGCAGCGCAGCCCGACGAGCCGCGGCGGCGAGGGCAGCTCCGCGCACGGCGCCTGCCAGCCAAGCGGGCTCGCGAGACTCGCAGGGGAGAAGCGAGAGAGCGAGCGGGGGAGGAGGGGGAGGGGGAGGGGGAGGGGGAGGAGGACGAGGACGAGGACGAGGACGAGGACGAGGACGAGGACGAGGAGGAGGAGGAGGAGGCGGGGAGGAGGAGGAAGGAGGAGGGGAGGAGGAGGAGGAGAAGGAGGAGGAGGGGAGGAGGAGGAGGAGGAGGAGGAGGAGGAGGAGGAGGGAGGAGGAGGAGGAGGAGGAGGAGGAGGAGGGGGAGGAGGAGGAGGAGGAGGGGAAGTGGGAGCAGTGGTCAGGCAGAGCGCGTCGGGCCAAAAGCGTCGACCGGCGCAGGGCGGAGCGGGGCCGGAGCGGACGGAGCGGCAGCCGCGGCAGCGAGGCGCACGCTCCAGGGCACTGCGCCGCGCTGCTCTGAGCCGGTCCTGCTTCAGGGCCGCGCAGGCCGGGAGGACGGCGGAAGCAGACGGCGGCGAGCCCACGGCGGGAGAGCGAGCCGCCAAGCGCGAGCCTCACCAAGCGCAGGGGAAGGACTGCAGCAGCAGCAGCAGCAGGGGCGGGGAGGAGCGGGGCGGGGGGGCGGCGACCGAGGCCGCGCCGCCTCCTCCTGATCCGCCAACCCGTGCTTTTGTTGTTTCTCTCTCTCTCTCTCTCTCTCGCCCTCTCCACGCATACACATTATATGTGCACGCATCTGTGCATACAACTTAGAGAGCGATCTCTCTCTCTCTCTCTACCTCTCCCTGCTCCTCCCCCCATCCTCGCATTCCCTCCCTCCTTCCCTCCCTGGTCCCCCCCTCTCTCCTCCTCCGACCTTCCAGCCAGCGTGAGGACTGCCAGTGCAACCCGGACTGCGAGGAGCACCACAGCTGCTGCCCAGACTTCCACGAACACTGCGCTCACGGCCACGGCCACAGCCACGACCAGTCGCCTCCGGCGCACGGGCGACAGGACGTCTCTTCTCCCTCCTCCTCCTCCTCCTCCTCCTCCTCCTCCTCCTCCTCCTCCTCCTCCTCTGCCTCCTCTGCCTCCTCCTGCCTTCTCCCTCCTCCTCCCTCCTCCTCCCACCTTTTCCTCCTCCTCCTCCTCCTCCTCCTTCTCCTCGTTCTCCTCCTCCCCTTCCTCCTCTTCCTCCCTCCACTCTCCTCTTCCGCCTGCACCCATTCCTCACCCTTCGTCTCCCTGTCTCCTGATCCTCCTCTTTCGGCACCTGTGCCTCTGGGTGCCCTTCCCAGGAAGACAAGCGGGCAGCCCGATCGTCCCCTGTCTGTCCGTAGGGGCCAGGAGGAGAGAACATTCCTCTCGTCGCCACGTTTTCCCACCCCTTGCGGTGGCCCACCAGGTACCCCGCCTGGGCTCGGGCAGGTGGGGGGTCCCCTGTGGGGGGGCCAGGGAATCAACACCCGTCCTCCCCACGGCCAGGGTGCCCCGCTCTGGCGTGCGTGGGGGTGTGCGGCCACCCGAGGGGGTGGTGCCTCTCGGGTGGCCCTGGGCGGCACGACCCGTGGGGCGTGTCGTCATCTGAGCGGGCAAGGCTCTTGGGCACGGTTCGGAGAAGGGCTTAGCGGCATGTAGCTCGTTCTCGTTCGTTTCTTGCTTGTGGCACGCCCAGGCGCTGTGCAGAAACCCCGCTCCACGAGCGGCCGCTTTGCCCGTTTGTCAGCGCTGCTTCTGGCTGTGGCTATTGGGCTCTTGCGCCTGCGTGCGCGGGCGGTCGCGCCCGCGTGGGCGAGTCGTCACGCGGCGTTTGGTTTTGCTGTCAGAATGCACGACATCCCATACAGTTGGCATCGTCGCGTGCACTGGAGCTTCACGTCAAGAAGATCGTATCCTTTGCCTGCCCCCTCCTCTCCACCTCGTCTTCCCTTCACGCTCCGACGGCATCATGTTTAGTTCCTGCGCGTTGCACCCTTGCCTCTGTTTTTTCTTCTTCGTGTTATTATTCGCATTCGTATTTTTCTGTCCTCGTCCTCCATCATTGCCGTGTTGATCATCCTTCCCCTGTCTATCTTTGTCGTTGTCCGAGCACCTTTCATCCAATACCTCTTTCATCTTCCCTCCCCCGTCCCCCTTTGTATTATTTCATCATACCTGCAGCTTTCACCTTATACCATAATACCATAGATTCCATACCCGTGCCCCTTTCTCATTCATCCGTCATGCCTATATTCTCTCATTCCCCTTGTTTTTTTCTCTCTCTCTCTCTCTCTCCCTCCTTGCTTTCCCTTTTCTCCATGCGTCCTCCGGAGTCATTCTGTCCTCCTCCATCCTCCGTCCTATCCAGGTTCTGAAAAAACCGTCCGCCAACTCCCCGTCCTTTTGTCCGTTCTCCCCCTGTCGCTTCCTCATCATGGCATCCGTCAACTGATAAGATCCTTCTCATTCGCCGTTTGATCCTTCTTCCTGTGCGGGTTTCTCCTCCTCGTCCTATCCGAGTCGTCATCATACTCTGATCACCATCGTAATTCTTCTCCTCGTCGCCATCATAATTCCTATCCTCATCCTAGTCCTGCCCTCCCTTTTCATCCTCCTCCACCTCCTCGTTTCCCCCCCTCCCTCTCCCCTCTTCCACCTCGCCCCCCCTTCCTCCTTCCCTCTCCCTCCCTCTTCTTCCTCCTCCTCCGCCTCCTCCCTCCCCCTCCGCCGTTTTCCTCCCTCGTCCACCCGCTATCCTTCGTCCTGCACACGCCCCACCCGCGAGATGGGCCAGTCCCCGAAGCCCTGAGTCTGGCTGACGGACCCCGTCGGCAGCAACTGTCTTCCTTTTTGAGTGCTCTCCTCCTCCTCCTCCTCCTCCTCCTCCAGTCCAGAACTGGTTCCTATCCTTGCCATTTGCTGGCGCAGTGGGGGGCCATGCCAAGAAACATCATGTTTGCCTCCAGGGCGCCATGGGTTTCCTGGGTTTCGATGGTTTTGCGATGGGAAGCCCGCGCCTATTTTGGGGAGCCCGCGCAAGTGGGCGACTTGTCGCCGTCGTCCAAGCTCCGTGCGCAGTTCCCTCGGGAGTGGCGATCCAGTGCGGGCGCGGCGCAAGGCTCGTCCGCCGAATCGCGCTTCCATGCGACAGCGGCAGCGGGGCGGCGCGACAGCGGGGGAACTGCCCACCTCGCCCAGGCGCTGCGCAGCTTGTTCGCGCGGCGCGCCTCTCGTCTTCGCAGCGCCCATCGGAAGTTTTGCCGCTCCCGCCCCTGCCGGGCCCTCGCAGTTCTCTCTCCGCCAGGTCGTCGGAGGCGGGGCCGCGCGCGAGCGCTCTCCGTGTGCGAGGCGGGGGCAGCGCGTGCCCGTTCTCTTTGGTGCTGTGGGCGGGAGGCTCCGGCGGGGCCCTCCGCCTCCTCCTCCTCCCCCTCTCGCCCTCCCTCCCGCCCTCCTCCCCTCCTCCCTCCTTCCTCCTCCCCCCCCTCCCCCCTCCCCCCCCTCCCTCCCTCCCTCCCTCCCCCCCCTCCTCCCTTCCCCGCTCCTTCCTGCGCGCCAGGCTCCCGCTCGGTCGGGCGGGCACGCAGGCGGCGCCGGGCAGGGCCCTCGCGGGCACCACGCCGGAGGGGCCCGGGAGGCCCCCCCGGGGATCGAGAACCCGGACGCCAACTGCAGGGCCTTCGGCTGCCTCCAGTTCTTCTAGGGGAGCGAACACGAACAACGGCGGCGGCATTGGATAAGGAACGTCTTCGTGGGGCCCAGACCCTGGCGCATTCCTTATTGTTTCAAGGCAAGGTGGGTGGCCCGCGTTTGACCGCCCATCGGTCGCGAGACCCTCAGTTCCTTATCGAAGGCATCCTTATCTAAAGCCTTCACCGTGACGCAAACATAAAGACTCGGAGGTCCGCGCGGATTTCTCGCATCCGTCCTGGACCCCTCTTAGCGGCGCCTCTGGCGCCGCCCCTAGCGCGCTCCGCGCGCCAGGGGGGGGTGGTCCAGCGCCGATTCGAGAAATCCGCGCGGACCTCCGATTTTTAATGTTCCCAGACATCCGGCTGCTCCAATTTTGGGGGGCGTGGGCCTTGGAGGTCCAGACCACTTCCCCGGCAGGTTCTTCGTCCTGAGTTGTTTCTTGGTGCTCCCGAGGCCCGGCGAGGGCCCCCAGAGCCCGAAAACTGTAATTACAAATCCCGCCTCTCCAATTTTTGTTGGAGCGTCGGATCTCAGGGTTTTTGTCATTCTTCGCTCCCCTATCTTCGTCCCAGAGCTGTCCTGCCAGTGCGCCCCGTCCTGCAGGGACCACGGCAACTGCTGCTGGGACTACCCCGACGCCTGCGCCTGATAGGCCGGCGAGCGAGTCGCCGCGCGTCTCGGCAGGTATCGGTATCGGGCGCCGCCGGGGGTGCCCTGGGCTCCCAGACCCCCCCGAGCCATGCAAAAATCACGATGGGCAGTTTTTCGCTTTTTTCGGCCTCTGGGGGCCCTTGGTGGCCCTCGGGACTCCGCCAACAAAAGGACTCGGGGCGAAAACGCGGTCCCGGGGAGCGGGTCCAGACCGCTGGGGGTCCACGCCATGGAAAAAGTCATGGCGTCGGGGGCTGGGGTCGGAGGGCACCAACTATACACCAACACCGATCCGGGCCCAGGATCACCCTGGGCCCAGGATCGGTGTATGTGCCTTCTTGCGCAAGGCAGGAGGGCGTATACACCGATCCTGGGTCCAGGGTGATCCTGGGCCCGGATCGGTGTTGGTGTATAGTCGGTGCCTTCCTATGGGGCCTCCGAAGGAGTTTTGGGACCTCTGCCTCGGCGGGAGGCCGGCGGCAGGCGGCGGAGGCTTAAGCTGAGGCGGCCTCCGCCGGCGGAGTCTCAGCTGGAAGCTCGGCGGAGGCCGGCGGAGGCCAAAGTTCAAGGAGGAGGAGGAGGAGGACGAGGAGGAGGAGGAGAAGGGGAGGGAGGAAGAGGAGGAGGAGGTGGAGGGGAGGGAGGAGGAGGGAGGAGGAGGAGGGAGGGAGGAGGAGGAGGGAGGACCGCGCCCACGGCCTCGCGGGCCCGGCCCCGAGGCCGCGGCCCCACGGAGGTGGGGGGGGTGCGATGTGCTGTCGCAGACGCTCCGCGCGGAGGCCGCGTATCCGGGGGGTCGCGGCCCAGGGTCCGGACCTCGAGGGCGTGGACGTGGGCACGTTCGCCGCCCGCGAGGCGGCCCGAGGAGCTTCGGGGAGCTCGCCGCCGGGCCAGGGCCACCCCCTGACAGCACCCGAGGCAGACAGGCCGGGCCCGGGGGGGCCCCTTCCCACGGGTCAGCGCGCAGGAGGGCGGGAGCGCCCCGGTGCGCAGTCGCCCGCTGTGGCCGTGGTGGGCGGCGGCGGTCCAGGCCTCTCAGATGGGGTCCGAGGGGGTGTGGTCGGAAGGCCGCTCCGCATCGCCGATGCACCGGCGTTGTGACTTGATGTGGAGCCCAAGAGCTTGTTTTTTTGGATTCAGGCAAGTTTACTTGCATGGCGTTCGCCCCCCCCCCCCCCCCCCCCTCGCCCCTCTTCAAGCGAATACTAGCGTGCAAGTGCCTTTCGACTTGCGTGCTTACAGCGCCCCCCCGAACGTGCAAGTCGTTTGCGGCTTGCTTCAGGCTCAGCCCCTCCCCCCCCGGTCCATGCAAGTAAACTTGCCAGAGTCTAAAAAAAAACAGGCTCCAATTCCTCCACGCCGGCATCGCCGACGCATCGGCGAGCCAGCGGAGTCTTTCTGACCCCGCCCAGTCGGACCTCATTCAGGAAGTCTCTGACCCAGACCTCCGAGGGCATGGTTGCTTCATGACGTGGACCCCCATGCGGTCTGGACCCGCTCCCCGGGACCGCTTCTTCGCCCCGAGTCGTTTCGTTGGCGGGATCCCGAGGGCCACCAAACCAAGGGCCCCAAGGAGGCCGAACGCGGCGAACAAAGAGTCCCTGGCATGATTTGTGTCCTGTCTCGAGCAAGGGCCCCCAGAGGCCGAACGCGGCGAACAAAGAGTCCCTGTCGTGCTTCGTGCCCTGCCTCGAGGGGGGTCCGGAGAGGCAGGTCCTGCAGGTCCCGTGCGCGCCGCAGGCTTCTCTCTCTTGCACCGGGCGGGGTCGCCCGGCCGCGGGCCCCCCGGGGGGGCCCGCACGGGCGGAGCCGGCTCGAGAGGTGTGTCGCAGCGGTGGTATGTCGCTGAACACACACACATCTAACACACACACACACACACACATCTAACACACACACACACACGCACACACACACACACACACACGCACACGCACGCACGCACACACACACACATCTAACACAAGCTTATGTGAATGAAGCCTAAGTTTGCTAATTATCTGATGTATGTTGTGTATGTGGGATCATATGCGATGAATCTGTCTGTATCTTCGATGAAGCCATTTCATCGGTCATATAACGCTCCTGCCGCACTCACAGCCACCCGACGATCAAAGGAGGCAGCGGTCGTATTGTTTCATGGGGCTGTTTTTTTGGCGTCGCCGGTTTCCAGGGGAGGGCAATCGACGGTGGCCTTCGAGGGGTGCCATGTGTCACCGCCTTGGGAGACGTGGGGTGGCATGGTACAGTAGGGCAACGTCGTGGGCACCTCGGGGACCACGCTCGTGCACGCCGCTGGATCCATGAGGGATTGAGGATCGAGGTTTCTGGGGGCAAGACGTTTGAGGTCAGGAGGGGGAAAAACACACACAGACACAATTAATCGTCGATTCCCCAGAAAATATGAGAAAATATGGGAATTGGGCGGGAAGACAAAAACCCAGAAAATATGGAAAACTATGGGGAATCTTTTTATTTGTGTATATTTATTTGTGTGTCCCAGGGCCTCTTCATGAGGGTCTCTGCGGGCCGCCGGGAGCCTGCAGGACCTGCAGCCTTCGCTGCCGCCCACTGGGCTCGAATGTGTATGCACGCCAGCGCAGGCTGCCAAAGGCAGCGAGCGCTGAACCTCAAGACAGGCGCCGGAGCCCGTCCTGACTGTCAATGGACGTCAGAGTGTCGGAGGTGGACAGAACCCCCAACAGTGACACGTCGATTAGTGAATTGTCCGTTTTCGGTTCTCGAGGGGGCGCCGTGGCCGTTATTTTTCAGGCCTGCGCCCGCCAGGTTTGGGCCTCAGGTCGTTGTCACTAAACCACGTTTTACTAAAGGGAGGTCTGTCCAACCCCGAGAGTGGCCTGGTGATGGTGGCGGCTAGATGCAAAACATGGCTGGGGGCTACGTTGCGCACTCACGGGAGGGCTTCCGGCTCTGACAGCGATGAGGGTTTGGCCCTAAATTTGTGTCCGTGCAGGTCGGATGATGCTCCCCGCCCCTGCACCATCGACCAAGTCCCAGCGTAATTACTCAGCCGAGCCCAGCTTAGAGCGAGGTTATGCTCTGCCGCATCCAGACGTCGAGGGCCTTGGATGTGGAATGCGTCTCTGTGGGCGAGTATATGGAGGACGTTTCTTTATATGGTTTCCATGAGGCGTCATATCAAAGTTTCGCATCGATTCCAGGTTTCGGGGGACCTTTTAGATGGTGCATACATCCAGAACGATTCCACTTGTTGTCTTGTAAGGTCTGCGGAATGAGTAGTCTCCTTGCCAGCACGTCCTGGCATGCTGACCCAGCTGTCTTTAGTTCAACGGTTGTGTTGCGCGTTCTTTCCTCCCATCCAGGCAAGGCAAGTACGTACCGCATGCGCGCCTCGACCTAGGCGTCTTTAGACCACGCTCACGAGCGGTTGGACACATAACCATGCAGGAGAGGTGAGGAGGAGGAGGAGGTGGAGGTGGAGCGGGAGGAGGAGGAGGAGGAGGAGGAGGAGGAGGAGGAGGAGGACGACGACGGGCAAGTGGCACGGGCAAGCTGACGCACATGTTGTGTACCAGCCCTTTGGCCTACGCGTGGGACACGGTGACTGTTTGCGACGCCTGCGCCTCGGAAGCGCACCAAAAAGCTGACGCGCTCAGGCTCACCAGCGCCCGAGCAGCGCTCGCGCTGTGCCGCGTCACTCCGCCTGGGCGGCGGAGGCGTCTGCAGCCAGCCGGGGCTTGCGCTTGCCCTTCTGGGCGTGCTGCCTTGCGCGCGCCCAGGGGCGCACGTGGCTGCAGTGGGCTGGAGGTCCTGGTCACCTCCGCCTGGCCGGGAGCGCCCGCTGGACCGCTGCCATGCGCAGAGGATGCGAAAGGCAGTCCAGGCGAGGCTCACGCAGAGGCAGGAGCCGAGAACACACACAAACACAGAGAGCAGGGCGCCCCTCACAGCACCGCGTCCCTCCGCCCCTGCGGGCGACCTCGCGCGCTGACCTCGCCCGTCGGCAGCAGCCGCCACAAGCGCCTGCGGACTGGCGTGCGGGCGGGGCACACCTGGGCATCCGCTCTGTCGCAAGGGGCGCCGCGCCTACCTGGGGGTAAGATCAGGGTGATGCTCACCGCCGTGTCGCCGCTCGCATGGCCGATGGATAATTTTTTGTTGGCGGCTCCCAGCGAAGGTCAGGAAGCGGGGCATCGAACGGGGCGCGAAACGAAGAGAATTAGCCGAAGAGGCGCATGCACATGCAAGGGACAACATGACCCAAATTAAACGGCCGATGGATAAGCGCTGCGTCAAGACTTCCCCAGCGACAGAGTGTCAACATGGCTGTTCCAGGGTGCGAGCTCCCGCGCACACTTTGATGCCGCGTCGCTGCCCGCGCCCACTTTCTTGAGATGGCACTTCCTAACTGTCGCCATCTTCGCTCTTCTTGCACGTGCAACCTCGAGACGGAAACGGCCAGTCGGCTTTCTCATGAGATTGATGATCAAGCCCACGTGGTTGGTCTTGCCACTGCCACTGTGGCCCTGCTGTGTTGGCATACTCGCCTTACATGTGAGTGGTCGCCACCGTTCTCCTGCCACATTGCGTCCCCTCATTGCGGCCCCCTTCCCCCCCCGCTCTTCAATCCAGCCTGGCTCCGCGGCGCATGGACGCCAGAAAGGGGACTTGGGCGGCCAAGCGATGGGCGGCGGCCAGTGCGAGGCCTCGCGGGGGCGCCGCCGCCGCGAGCACCCCCAGGAGATTTTGGCGCGTCTGGGGCGCAGGCGCTGCCGCGCCGCACGGCGTGCCTTCTTGGAAAACGCGCACCATCGCGACACAGTCGAGCGGCAGCTTGCCAGCCGGATCGGGGCCCGGAACTGGGCGAGAACGCCGGGGGCTTCCATCGGCCGCCAGGCTGCCATCCGACCCGCGAGCTGCTCACGTCGGCCGCCCAGCCCGCTTCCCCTTCCGACTCCGCTTTCCTTGAGGTGCAACCGGTAGGGGCGGGGGTTACGCTCGGGGGGGGGGGGGGGACGCCTCGATCCCCCGCCGCCCATGAATCGCAGCCCTCTCCGCCCAGGAGCGTGCGGATGTTTGCTCTCGGGGGGCCTATCGCCCACCTGTCGGCGATGTACCGCCGATTCCAGCTCGACGCTTCCCCCCTTGAGCTGGTCCCCCCTTACCGTTCGAGCAGGGGATCGACTGCAAAATTGGTTTACCCTTCGTCGAATCTATGAGAACACGTAGAATACCGTGTGTGTACATACACATATATATATATATATATATATATATATGTATATGTATATATATATACACACACGAACATTCTACGTCTTTCTGTCGTAGATTCGGCGCGATAGTCAATTTTGGGGTACATCATTTCTGCAGTCGATCTCCAACTCGAATCGTTGCCCTTCCTTCCTGGCCTCGTCGACAGGCGGGGGGAGGCATGGTGCCGCTATAGCAGGGGGCGCCACTGGCGCGGTGGCTGCCTGCGCCGCGACCGCTTAAGTAAAGCCACTTGCTCCGGTCGCGACGGGTTCTCCAGCACTGGCATCGCCCATGCAAATTTTCGACCAGACGTAAGAATTCGAAGAAGAACAACCAGCATAAGCATAAACTTTTGGTGCTCAGCGCGGATTTCTTGGATCCCGCGCGCCAGGGAGGGGGGTCCAGCGCAGATCCAAGAAGTCTGCGCGGAGCGCCAAAAGTTTATGTTTATGTTGTTTTTCTTCTTCTAAGAGTGACCTCTCGCTGGAGCGACCTTTGGCGCGGGCTCAATGGAGTTCCCCGATCGCCCCACCCAAAGCGGGAGCAGCGGCTTGCGCGCCCAGGTTTGGCCACCCCGCGTCCCCTGTCAAAAAACGCGCTCCAGACGTCGCTCTTGCTCCGGGTCTCTCCTGCGTGTAGCCGGTACTATTCCTAACATGTTTGTCCAGGGGACGGAAGACTGGCATACACACACACACCGTCGCAGCTCCGCGCCGGATTTCTCGGATCGGCGCTGGACCCCCCTGGCGGCGCCTCCAGCACCGCCCCTGGCGCCAACCGCGCGCCTGGGAGGTGGGTCCAGCTCAGATCCAAGACATCCGCGCGGAGCGCCAGAAGCTTATGTTTATATTGTTGTTGCTTCTTCTTGGAGTGACCTTTTCGCTAAAAGTGACCTTTCGCTGGAGTGACCTCCGAAAGTTCAGACGTCTATGCAACGTCCTGCTCCTCAAGAGGTGTGGTGTGCGTCGGCCCCGCGGGGGCGAGGCGCGCGCGCAACCCGTATCTCGCGGCGTACGTCTAAGCTCCGTGGCGGGCGCCCTCTGGCGATACTGCCCGAGGAACGATGTGCTGTAAGGCGTTCGGCTCGCATTGTTCCACACGCTCGGGTCTCTGACAGAGACATGTCTTACCAGTGTGTCCTTCTGCGTCTTACAGAAGGGCTTTCCAGCGGAATGCTGGCAGCGGATCCGCCGCGCAAGAGCAGTACAAAATGCCCCTCGGCACGCGCAGCATGAGTCCTCCCGTCCTCTGCCCATGCCCGCTGGCGCAGTGCCCCGCGCGCTCCGCAGCTGTTGCTCAGCTCACCTGGCCAGGCGCCAGAGGAGATCGTCGGCCCGCCCCTCCCCGTGCCGGAGTCGCCTCGCGCTGTGTGGAGGTGGCCGCGGTCGGCCACGCTCCGCGCCCTCCTCGCTCGCGCCCAGTGCACGCACCTGCTGGCGCGGGGCCCTGCGCGCTCCGCAGCCGTGGCTCCGCTCGCCGGACGAGACGCCTGACGAGGTCGCGTGCCTGCCCCACCGCGTGCCGGAGTCGCCTCGCGCCGTGCGGAGGTGGCCGCAATCGGCCCGGCAATCGGCCAGTTGGATACGCGCCCTTCGTGGGCGCGCCCCGCCGCCAGAGAGCGGTTTGCCTCAGGGGCGGACAGTCTCGTGACGCACAGGGCGCGGAGAAGGAAGAGAGGAACTGTAGGAGGAGGAGGAGGAGGAGGAGGAGGAGGAGGAGGAGGAGGAGGACCAATGCAAACCCAAGACGCATCAACGAGGCTGCAAGAAACCCTTCCTCCAAGTTTCCTCTTCATAGGCCCTTCGAAGAATTCTATCTTCACTGCGGGGAATGACCCACTAGAAGACAATCGTCTGAGAACCTCGAATCGCGCCAGAACGCAATTCCTGGGATTTCCACGCGGTGGATCAATGTGTCTTTTGTGTCCTGACAGTGCTAAATCTTGCCAGGACGCAATTTCCGGTATTTCATCACCGCGAATCAATTTGATTGCAGCGTCTTGGCGATCTCAAGTCTTGCCAGAACACCAATCCTGGGACTTCAACCGTACGAATCCTTGAGCTTGCCGCAAACATTAAATATGAATGTGCGCGGCGGTGAGCACAGTTTGAAAAAGGAACCGCCTTCCATCCGTCAAGCTGTTGCAAGCTGTTAGGACGAATGCGTGCGGCGCTGAGGAGAGAGCCACAATTTGAAAAGGAACCGCCCTCCATGAAAGAAACTGTTGCGCACTTTTAAGGCGAACGCGCGCGGAGGTGAAGCGAGAGCCACATCTTGAAGAACCGCCCTCCATCCGTGAAGCGATTGCAAACTTTGAAGTCGGCTGTGCGTGGCACTGATGCGAGAGCCACAGTGCGAAACAGACTTGTCCTCCACCCGTGAATCGTCTGCAGCAATCTTTCAAGACGAAAGTGCGCAGAGCTGATGCGAAAGACACAGTTTGAAAAGAGCCGCTGGGCGCGACGCGCCGCCGCTTGGCAGCCTCCGTTGCACGACAGACGACCCGCACAACGAAAACAAGGCGGACAGCGGAAGCGTTGGGGCCACGAGGTCGTCAATTTTTTGGGCGCCATGGATATGATTGACCACAACAAGGGACTCCCCGATGATACTGGCTGCGAATGGTGGTTTGCACTTGCGCACGATAGCTACACTTGGCAGGGCTTAGAGAATAAATTTGTACGATACGCCGTCGGCCAGCAAAGCACGGACGACACGAACTGAGACACCCGGCCTGTCCGCCAGGACGTGGAATCGAACCATAGCGAGCTGGACATGCACACCAATTCCAAGCTTCTGACCTCCACCTTCCGACCCCAGATTTTCACGTCCACATCCGGATCTCCAGCATGCGACCTCCGATGTTTCACTTCCACCTCCACCTATCGACCTCCAGCTTCTTCCAGCTCACCACTCCCACCTCCAGCATCCAGCGTTCCGACTTTCACTTGCACCTCTACCCGTCGACCTCCGGCGCCCAACAGCGCAGCATTCCGACCTTCACCCTCCGGCAGCATGTGACTGTCCACCTCCGCCTCCACCCATCGAACTTCAGCGCCCGGCAGCTCAGCACTCCGGCATCCTGCATCTGATTTTCCACATCCACCTCCACCTGCCGACCACCCATCACTCCGACTCCAGCATCCGGCTTCCGATTCTCCACTTCCACCTGCGCCACTTGACGTCCAGCGTCCACCAGCTCATAACTCAGCGCCCCGACCTGGGCAAAAAAGGACTACAAGCACTGAGGGCCCCGGCCCCCCCGCGCAGGCCCTAAAGGGCTTCGCTCCCAGCGGAACCGTGCGGTCGCTTCGCCCGCCCCCAGTCCGCGAACCTGTTGCACGGTTCATGGGCATGAATGTTGAAGAAGTGTCAGGCGACACGTTGGGCCCGCTCAACCGGAACGTCTGGGGGTGCGGCGGGGAAGATTATTCTAGACGCTTCGCGTACCCGCACCAGCTCATCCAGAAACGATGTCCATGCGAATTGCCCTGATCACGCATGTGGGCGAGCACGCAGAGGAATAAAGGCTGGGCAGCCGTCATACCCCAAGGGCGGGAGGAGGGAGGAGGAACCAGAGGAGTAACGATGAGGATGAGGACGAGGAGGAGGAGGAGAAGGATGAGGAGGACGAGGACGAGGAGGGGGAGGAGGAGGAGGAAAAGGAGGAGGAGGAGGAGGAGGAGGAGGAGGAGGAGAAGGGGGAGGAGTAGGATGAGGGGAGGAGTAGGCTGAGGAGGATGAGGAGGAGGAGGAGAGAGGGAGGAGGGAGGAGGCGGAGGAGGAGGAGGGAGGAGGGAGGAGGTCTGGACGGATGAGGAACAGGAGGAGGGGGAGGAGGAGAGGAGGAGGAAAAGGAGGAGGAGGAGGAGGAGGAGGAGAAAGAGGAGAGAGGAGGAGGAGGAGGATGGGGAGGGGGAGGTGGAGGAGGGAGGAGGGAGGAGGGAGGAGGGATGATGAGGTGTAGACGGATGAGGAAGAGGATGCTGATGATTATGATGATGATGATGTTTGATGATGATGATGATGATGATGATGTGATGATGGTGATGATGATGATTATGATGGTGGATGAATTAATCATGGTGTGATGATGATGGATGATGAATGATGAGGATGAGATGACGATGATGATGATGATGATTGTGGTGGTGGTGAGGTGATGCTGATGTTTGTTGTTGTTGTTGAGGGGTGTATGATGATATGATGCTTATGCTGATGCTGATGATGAATGATTGATGATGATGATGATGATGATGATGATGATGATATGGATGATGATGATGATGATGGATGATGATAGATGAAGATGATGATGATGGGGTGATGGTGATGGTGATGGTGATCGGTGATGATGATGATGGTGATGAGGATGAGGAGGAGGAGGAGGAGTAGGAGGAGGAGGAGGAGGAGGATGGGGAGGAGGACGAGGAGGAGGAGGAGGAGGAGGAGGAGGAGGAGGAGGAGGAGGAGGAGGAGAAGGAGAAGGAAGAGAGGAACTGTAGGAGGAGGAGGAGGAGGAGGAGGAGGAGGAGGAGGAGGGCGAGCAGAAAGGCCAGAGGCGTCTTGAATGCTTTTCGGAGTTTCTTCTGCTGTCTTTTGGGAGCTTCTTGTAGACCTCTCGGGGCATCCTGGGGGCCTCGTGGCGGTCCGGGGGGCTTCTTGAAGCGTCTTGGGTGCCTCGGAGGGGGCCTCTTGGGGGCCTCTTGGGAGTTTTTTTAGAGGCCTCTAGGATGTATATTGGGGGCATCTTGGGTGGCCTCTTTGTCTCCTAGGCGTCTCCCTGGGCCCTCTGGGGCACTCTTGGGAGCCTCGGGGTCCATCTTGGGGCTATCTTGGAGGAGATCGATCAAAGGAGGGGCCGTAATACATTTGGGTCTCTCCCCAGGAACCCAAACTGTGGCCGAAACCTTCAGAAAAACATGATTTGAGTCTTGTCGCCGATGCAGAGTTGGACGCTCTAACCCCTCGCCGCCCCCCCCCCTCATCCAGACCAAGGGAGAGGGGATACGGGGAGGGGTAAACCCCTCCCCGAAAGGGAAGAAGGGAGGTTGGAAGAGAAGGCGCTCTAAACCACTCACGCCCAGAGGGCTGGTGGGATCAGCCCCCCCCCCCCCAGAGGCCGACATCTGGCCAACACCTCAGTCAACCCAATGATGCTGGCCTTCTCACCGAGGCCTCTTGGGGCGTCTTGGGTGCATCTGGGGGGCTCCTTGGGGCCTCTTGGGGGTCTCTTGGGGGCCTCTTGGGGGCATCTTGGGGGCCTCGTGGGGACCTCTTCGGGCCTGTTGGGCACCTCTTGGGGGCCCTCTTTGGGAACCCTTGAAAGCCTCCGAGGCCATTTTGGAGAATATCGATCAAAGGAGGGGGCGGAGTACATTAGCCCCCCACCAGGAGGCCACAACGTGGCCAACACCTTCGTAACATCAATGATTGTGCTGCCTTCTCGCCGAGGCCCAAAAAGACGCTCTGACACCTCGCGAAACGCGCCGCGTCCAGACCCAGGGGGAGGGGGGAGGTGGACAGGCGAACCCCTCCCCGAAGGGAAGAGGGAGATGGAAGACAAAGCGCTCTTAACCACTCACTCCCTAAAGGGCTGTTGGAATTTCTAAGGATCAGAAATGGAGGAGGAGGAGGAGGAGGAGGAGGAGGAGGACGAGGAGGAGGAGGAGGAGGGGGAGGAGGAGAGAGAAGGAGAGAGGAGGATGAGGAGGAGGAGGAGGAGGAGGAGGAGGAGGAGGAGGAGGAGGAGGAGGAGGAGGAGGAGGAGCGGGAGGAGGAACCTTCCTACCTGGCCGCTTACCCCCTGACTGCCTCCCCCTCGCCCGCCTGCCCCTTTCCGGCCGGCGGAGGACAAGGATATGACGAGGGTGTTGTGTGGATGAATCCTCCTTCAGGGAGGTCCTCCCCGCACCGCCCTGACTGAGGGACCCGGGCTTGCCGACGGTGCACGAGGACAGTGCCGCCAGCGAATGCGCGTCACTTTCCCCAAGGCGCCAGCGAAGGAGACTTGGGATGACGGGGATGAGGTCAGAGGGCGAGGCGTCAGAGGAGGAGGAGGAGGAGGAGGAGGCGAGGGCTCTGTACCTTGCCCATTGCCTTGCCCTTGCGCGTGGTGCATCTTCTCCCTCGCTCTTCCCTCCGGTTTCCTCTCCCCGTACCCCCCGTCCACCTCCTGTCGGCCCTGTGTGCCTTTGCATGCCGGCCTCCACCTGGTCCCCCCCGCCCCCCCCCCTCTCTCCTGCTCCGTATCTCCCCGTTCTAGTGCTGTTCCCTTTCTCCTTGTTTGGCCCATGTTTGTTTCACGGCCCGCCTCTCGGTCCGAATGAGAGCTGCGCGGCCAGGGCTGCTACGCTGGCGAATCGCCCGGCGTGCCTCCCGGGACTCAGAGAGAGGCTTGTGATTTTCCGTGGTGGTCCCTTTGATGGGTCCTTCAAATCACGAAAATAAGTCAGGAGGAAGGCAATGAGGGATTTGTAGCAAGAGGAAGTCGAGGGCACAGCAGGATGAAGGAGGTGAACGAGGAGGAGGCGGGTGGGGAGGAGGACACCGGCAATGGCATAGCATCAACAGGGATAGGATTGCCAGGAGGAGCAGAGCAGCCAGGGGGTGGGACGTCGCGGCGGCCCTAGAGCCTCGGCCGACCATCTCGCCGTGGGACGCGCCCTGCGCGCGCGGCGAGGCCGTCTCCCGCTGCGGGGGGGAAGGACCTGGAGGAAGGAGGAGGAGGAGGAGGAGGAGGAGGAGGAGGAAAGAGGGAGGAGGGAGGAGGGAAGAGGGAGGAGGGAGGAGGGAGGGAGGGAGGGAGGAGGAGGGAGGGGGAGGGGGAAGGAGGAGATGGGGAGGGGGGAGGAGAGGAGGGGGAGGAAGGGGAGAGGAGGAGGAGGGAGGAGGAGGGAGTAGGGAGGAGGGAGGAGGGAGGAGGAGGAGATGGAGGGGAGGGCGGAGGGAGGGGAGGGAGGAGGAAGAGAGGAAGGGAGGAGGGAGGGGAGGAGGAGGGGAGGAGGGAGGAGGAGGGAGGAGGAGGAGCGAGGAGGAGGGGGATGAGGAGGAGGAGGAAGGAGGAGGAGCTAGGGAGATGTTCCACAAGCAGTAAGAGTGACCTTTGGTGGGGGCACAGATGGGTCCCCAGATGGCTGGAAACGAAGCAGGAGCAGCGGCTTGCGCGCCCAGGTTTGGTCCCCCGCGGCCCCCAAAAAGCCGCGCACCAAAGGTCACTCTTACCCAGGGTCACTCCTGCGTGTAGCCGAAGACGCCTCTTTGCCAGCTTGGTTCGGCAGCAGACGCAGCTTGCCGATCGCCAGGTGGTGCTTCCACGAGCAGCAGCACTTCCACGCATTCGGAGCGTCGGCGAGCAGGAGGAGGAGGAGGAGGAGGAGGAGGAGGAGGAGGAGGAGGACGAGGAGGAGGGAGGAGGAGGAGGAGGAGGAGAAGGAGGAGGAGTATTTTCGTCAGGGGGACACGCGACGAGGGAGAAGGAGGGGGAGGAGGTGGATGAGGCGAAGGAGTGGGAGGATGGCGTGCCAAGTTTTGACCTCGACCCTCGATGGGTCGAGGGACGGCACTTTCGGGCGTGCGGCCCTTCGTGCCCGGCCTACAG
>CAUYUJ010016799.1:0-52500 GCA_963575745.1 Prorocentrum cordatum
TTTTGCCCCCTCCTTTCCCCCTCCGCCTCCGCCTCCTCCCCCAGACCCCTGGGGAGAGGCACGCCGTGCATCAAAGGCGCCGCGGGAGGTGTGCGAGACCAGCCCCCGGCCGCCGGGGGCCCGCCTCCTGCCCCCCCCCCCCCGGGGGCCGTCAGAGACTGGCGCGGGGAGAAAGGCGGGCCCCCGCAGGCGGGGTCCAGACCTCTCGGGGGCCACGCTGTGAGCCCGGACCCCCTCGGGTCGTGACCAGGAGCTCGACGCTTTCTCCTGCTGCTGCTCTCTTCGGCCTCCGCGGGCCCTCCACACCGGGCCTCGGGATCGCCAGAGAACAACTCAGGATGGAAAGCCTGTCCCGGGGAAGGAGTCGAGACCTCCACGGGCCGACGTGACGAGCAAATCATGACGCCGGGGGTCTGTGATGAAGATCGCGATGGGAGGTTCTTCGCAGTTCGCGACTGCCCGGGGGCCCTCTCCAGGCCCCGGTGCCGTCAAACAAGGCTTGAGATGAGAAGCCAGCCCCTGGGGAGGGGCCAGAACCTCCAGGGAGGCACGATGTGAACAAAAGCGCGATGTCAGACGTCTGAGGCGGGATGGTGGACAGGGCGTTGGGATACGGAGGGGGAGGTGGAATGGATGAAATCGGCTGCCACCGCACAGTGTTACCAATGGAGAGGCTGCTCACGAGGGCGAAATGGGGCAGCGATCCTGCTTGCAGGAGGCCGTCCAGCCTCTGCCACGCCTGCCAGAACACGGCGGGCCCCATCGGCGGCCCATCTTCAGCACGAGCGCAAGGTCCCCCTCGTTTGGGGGTGGCTTTCGGAGGAGGAAATCACCGCCCACCAAGCCACCCCAACCCAACCTGAAGGCCACGATTGGCCCTCCATTTCCAGTGGGGGGGCGGGGAACTTTGACAAAGACATACCTATACGACCACCCTTCGGGTGATAAGGAGGTTCGGGGGGGGAGGAACCAACGTCTCACTCGATCGATCTCACTATCGATCTCACTATCGGTCTCACTCGATCGATCTCACTCGATCGATCTCACTCGATCTATTTCATTCGATCGATCCCACAATCGATCTGACGATCGATCTCACAATCGATCTCACTATCGATCACACTGTCGATCTCGCAATCGATCTCACATTCGGGCTCACTGTCGATCTCACTGTCGGTATCACAATCGATCTCACAATCCAACGTCATCATCATCATCATCAACATCATCGCCATCAACGTCATCATCATCAGCATCATCCTCATCATCATCGGGGCACCATCATCATCATCATCACCTCATCACCATCATCATCAACATCATCATCACCATCATCATCGGGACACCATCATCGTCACCATCATCATCAACACCATCATCATCGGGACACCATCATCATCATCGGGACACCATCATCATCATCTCATCATCATCATCATCATCAACACCATCATCATCATCATCATCGCGACACCAGCATCATCAGCAACATCACATCATCATCGGGACTCCATCATTATCGTCATCATAATCATCATCACCATCAGCATCGTCATCATCATCATCATCATCATCGGGACTCCATAATCATCATCAACCTCAGCATCATGATCTTCATCACCATCATCGGGCCACCATCATCAAATCACTATCACCACCTCATCATCATCCTCATCATCAATATCATCATCATCGGGGCTTCATCATTGTCATCATCATTATCAGCAGCATCATCATCGGGACACCATCATCCTCGGGACACCATCATCAAGAGCATCATCATCAACCGCATAATCATCATCGGGACACCATCATCATCATCATCTTCATCATCACCATCATCAATATCATCAGGATCATCATCAATATCATCGGGGTGGGGGGGGGGGGGGGGGGGTGTGATGTTGAGGGGGGGGGGGTGGGGGGGGGGGGAGGGGGTGTGGGGGGGGGGGGGGGGGGGGGGGGGGTGGTGACAGAGGGGGGGGGGGAAGTTCCTCAGAGGCTTGTGAGTGTGGGTGATGTAGGGTGGGTTGGGAGGGGTATTGGGGGGGGGGGGGGTTACCACATCATCATCATCCCCCCCCCATTCCCCATCATCGGACAATAAAAAAAACTTACCATCATCATCATCATCATGATCATCAGCAACATCATCATCAACATCACGATCATTGGGACACCCTCCTTTTTCACCACCATCACCATCATCATCAACATCGCCAACTTCATCATCATCATTACCACCATCATCACCGGGACGCCATCATCATCACCACCAGCACCATCTTCATCATCATCATCATCATCAACATCATCGACTCATCATCAATCATCATCAACATCATCCATCATCTCATCATCGAGACCACCGCGGACACCGCGGGAACACCAAGGCGGACAAGTACCGAGCGCCCCACAGCCCCAGAAAGGAAACATTTTGGTCCGGCCGCGCCTCAGCCACACGGGACACCAGCGGGACACACCGCGCCCACACCGCCCGCCGGAAAGAAACACCTCGTCTGGCCGCGCCTCAGCCGGAGGAGACTTTCTTCTCGCCCGCCCACGCAGCTTCGCCTCGCCCGCACGCACGGCACGCACGAACACGAAACCGAAACCGATTTCCCGGTAGGGGGGCTCTCCGTTCCACTTCGATCTCACCCCCTCAGCTCCGATATGGAGTTCGTACCCCCCCCAACCCGAAACTTGGGTCTTCGGGTTGGGTTGGGGTGGTCTGGTAGGCAGTCAAACAGACAGGCAAGCACCAGCCAACTTTCGGAGGTCCGCGAGGATCTCTTGGGTCGGCGCTGGTCCCTCCTCCCCTGGCGCGCGGGGCGCGTCGGGGACGGCGCCAGAGGCGTCGCCGGGAGGGTCCAGCGCTGGCCGAAGAGGTCCGCGATGGCCTCCGACAGGTTATGTGAATGTTAAGTCGGGCGTGTCCCTCTGCAGGAGGAGTGTTCAAACATTGTCCAACATAGTATGGGGACGATGTTTCGATTATTGTTTGACTATTTCGGGGTATTGTTGGAATATGTTTGTATTTTCCTTCAGAATCCACCTGTAGGAGGACATGCTCGACCTAATGTTAATGCTTGTTGTTGGTTATAGGAACACGGGAATGGGGGCTGCTAGCAATCGCGAAGCCATGATCAAACGAACGCCGCCCCTTGGCGCCACGAGGAGCGAGAGCAAGATGGACCCGAGGACCACCACGGAAACCAGCGCTGTATGTGGAAGGCGGACGCCACAACATACCACCAGAAATTGTCGCAGAGCTTTCGCGGAACGAGACAAGCAGGACGCACAACTAATTTCGGACAAGACCTTCACGCATATTCGCTCTATTGCTTGTTGCTCCTCATTCGCAATACGTTTCCGCACTTCGTATTGACTCCAGCGTGCATTGGCAATCGAGTGAGTACACTAACAACAGCGGCGCACAATTTTGATCCCGTCGATGACGAGAACGACGCTATCCGGCCATACCCCGCATTGCCCAGCACCCAGCAAAACAGTACCTCTTAACAGAAGAGGCGGAGAAGCAGGAGGAAGTCAGGGAGGAGGGGGAGGAGGAGGAGGAGGATGGGGAGGAGGAGGAGGAGGGGGAGGATGGGGAAGAGGAGGAGGAGGAGGAGCAGGAGAAGGAAGAGCAGGATGAGGAAGGGGAGGAGGAGGAGAGGCAGCAGGAAGAGGAACAAGACAAGGATGATAACCATGATGCTGATGATGAAGACGATGGTGACGATGATGCTACTGATGCTGCTGATGCTGAAGCTGATGCTGATGCTGATGCTGATGCTGATTCTGATGCTGATGCTGCTGCTGATGACGGTAATGATGCTGATTATGACGGTGATGATGATGTTGATGATGATGAGGATGATGATGCTGACGATGATTATGATGCTTTTGATGCTGATGTTGATGGCAACGTTAATGGCGACTGTGCTGCTGATGTTAAAGCCGAAGATGACAACTCGACGACTATGATGATGACGATGATAATGATGCTGATGATGATGCTGCCGCTGCTGCTGCTGATGATGCTTACGCTGATGAAGATGATGATGCTGATGCTGATGATGCTGATCAGGATGATGATGCTGGTGGGGTTGATGCGGATGTACAGGGACACGATGACGATGGTGTGAGTGATGCTGTCGAGCATGATGATGACGATGACCTTGACGATGTTGATGTCGATGTAGATGCTGCTCTAGATGATGACGGTGACGATACTGATGAGAACGATGATGCTGCTGCTGCTGATGATTCTGATGATGATGATGCTGAGGCTGATGATGCTGCTTATGATGATGCTGCTGACGATGCTGCTGCTGATGATGATAGTGGTGGTGCTTATGATGATGACGGTGGTTATGATGCTGCTGCTGATGCTGCTGCTGATGCCGATGCCGATGATGCTTATGACGGTGCTGATGATGCTGCTGATGATGATGATGCTGATGATGATGCGTCTGATGATGATGGTGATGATGGTGACTCTTATGATGATACTTCGGATGCTGATGCTGTTGATGATGCTGATCATGATTGCACTCCTGATGATACTGATGATGATAATGATGATGCTGGCGGCCATCATGATGATCATGCTGATGCTGGCATGAGGAGGGGGATGGGGCTGATGATGCTGTTGTTGATGATTGTGGTGATGATGCTGGTGATGCTGATGGTGGTGCGGTTAATGATGATGCGGATGATGACGATCATGATACTGCTGATTCTGATGGCGATGATGATGCTACCGATGATTATGACGTTGATAATGCTGATGACGATGATGATGCAGATGATGCATATTATGATGACGCTGATGATGATGGCGCTGAGGATGACTCTGATGCTGACGCTGATGATGCTGCTGGTGATGGTGATGATGGTAATGATGCTGAGGATGATGCTGGTGATACTGATGATACTGCTGATGATGATGATGATGATGCTGATGCCGATGATGATGATGATGATGACGATGCTGATGATGCGCGATGATGATACGACGTTTATGAGATGGTGTTGATGATGCTTTGATGATGTTGATGATGCTGAGTGAATGTACGATGATGTGATGCTGGATGATGATGATGTGATGATGCTGATGATGCTGATGCTATGAGGCTGCTGATGATGGACGATATGATGATGATGAGGAGATGATGATGATGATGATGATGAGGAGGAGGGAGCAGGATAGAGGAGGCAGGAGGAGGAGGAGGAGGAGAAGGAGGAGGAGGAGGAGGAGGAGTGAGTAGAGAGGAACGGAGGAGGATGAGGAGGAGGAGGAGGAGGCGGAGGCGGATGGAGGAGGAGGAGGGGCAGGAGGAGGAGGAGGAGGAGGAGGAGGAGGAGGAGGAGGAGCATGAACGACGAGGAGGAGGAGGAGGAGGAGGAGGAGACGACGAGGCGGAGGATGAGGAGGAGGAGGGAGAAGGAGGAGGAGAGCGAGGAGGAAGAGAAGGAGGAGGAGGAGGAGGAGGAGAGGAGAGGAGGGAGGAGGAGGAGGAGGAGGAGGAGGAGGAGGAGGAGAGAAAGAGACGAGAGGAGGAGGAGGAGGAGGAGGAGGAGTGAGGATGAGGAGGAGGAGGGAGGAGGGAGGAGGAGGAGGAGGAGGAGGAGGAGGAGGAGGAGGAGGAGGAGTGGGCGGCGTGAGGCAATACGATCGGGCGGCGCAGGTGGAGGAGGAGTTGGAGGAAGAGGAGGAGGAGGAGGAGGAGGAGGAGGAGGAGGAGGAGGAGGAGGAGGAGGAGGAGGAGGAGGAGGAGGAGGAGGGGGAGGGGGAGGTGGATGAGGAGGTCAGGCGGACGCCTGGGACGAGGCTGTGGGTGGTGGGCGGAGAGGAGGGCGAGCGGGACGGCGAGGGCGAGCGGCCGCAGGGGCTCACCGCAACCTGTCGGGCCGCCTGCGCGTGCTGCTGACGCGGGTCTCGCGGCAGCCCCCGTTCGTCATGGGCGAGGCCTGGGTTGCGCCCCCCCTTTTCCTGGGCCAGCCCTTCTCCAACTCCATCCTCCAACTCTCTCCTCCTTTTCCTTCGCCTCCTCTTCTTCCTCCTCGTCGTCCTCCTCCTCCTCCTCCATTACTTCTCCTTGCAAATGCCTTCTCCCTGCCACACCCGGAGGCCAGTTTTTAGGGCGGTCCGGGCGTTTCGCCTGTGATTTCTTCACACGTTATGACCCTGAAACTGAAGACTTCCAGCATTTTCACAGACGGATGGCGGGTCGTTTCAAATGTGGCTCTCGCTTTGGCGCCGCGCACATTCGTTGTAAACAATTGCGCGAGTATGATGGATTGAGGGCTGGTCCTCTTCAACATGTGGATGTGTTTTTTTTTTGCCTCAGCGCCGCACGCATTCGTCAAACAAATGGAAGAGTTTCACGGATTGAGTGCGGTTCTTTCTCAACATGTGGCTCTCGCCTTAGCGCCACGCACATTCGTTGTTAAATATTTCAAGAGTTTCACGGATTCCTATGATCAGCGTACCAGGGTAGGTGTGGAAGGATTCAGGAATATGACGGTGCAACGGTTGCGTTGATTCGAGGTGTTGAGGTCCCAGGACTGGCGTTTTGGCACGATTCAGGATCGTCAAGACGCAGGAGTCAGGTTCATCCGTTTCAATGGACCGCGGATGGGGCCAGGTTGGATGGGGTGGGGTGGAGTGTGAAAAAGCACTGGGAGGGAATTAAAAAAGCCTTGCTGCAACAAGCAAAACCTCGCAAGGATGAGGCCAACCAAAATAGAAATAAATAGAAAATATGCAATTTATCCCAAAATAGAAAATATGCATTTGGATTTTGCACGGAGTCGCCAGGAGTAGATCGCACACAGACAGAACGGCATGACTACAAATGCCGAGGTTTCAATGGCCACACGGATTGGCGCTATGTCACCGAAGGTTTTTTCTGGGTCGGCGTTGCAGCGTAAGCGGACGACTTGTGCGGACCCAGCGCCATCGAGAGTGAGGATGGCGGAGTGCGCTAACAACAGCACAAAGGCGAACGAATCAGTCAGCGGGCGTGGCTCCCCAAAACGGTGCCAACCAACGCGGGCCATGTATGCCCTTTCCCCTCCACGAA
This sequence comes from Prorocentrum cordatum, assembly GCA_963575745.1. NCBI lineage: Eukaryota > Dinophyceae > Prorocentrales > Prorocentraceae > Prorocentrum > Prorocentrum cordatum. Next base: position 7,092 of record CAUYUJ010016799.1, read on the forward strand.
AGGAGGCACCCGTGCAACGGCACGGACTCTTCGGCGTAAGTAGTGCCGTGCATGGACGCTTGCGTCCACACTGTTTGAGCCAAAATGGCGGTGGGTGGAGGAGGCGACGACGACGACGACGGCAGCCGCGGCGGCGACAGCAACAATCGACGACGACCATGACGACGATGGTGACAACGACGGCGGCGCTGACGGCGATTTCGGCGGCGGCGGCGACGGCGACGACAGAAGCGGCGACGGCGACGATGGCGGCGACGACGACGGCGTCGACGGCGATGGCAGTGAAGATGACGACAACGATGGTGAGGGTAACGGCGGCGACAACGACGGCGACGGCGATGACAACGACGGCGATGATGATGGCGGTTGCGACGGCGGCCACGTCGACGACGAAGGCAACGAGGATGAAGTTGACGATGACAACGGCCGCGACTAGGACGGCAGCGACGACGACGAAGACTGCGGCGTCGACGGCGGCGACGACGACGTCGATCCCAAAACGTAAGGATGCAAAGCGAGCTCGTATCGTCGCCAGGGTGGTGACCTTCTATCGTGCAAAACGTCGCCAGAGATCTTGACTGTGTGTGTGGTCGCAACTTTTGTCAAACCTCATGGGGCTGCGGATTGGCAACGGAAGCGTGCCATGTCATTGTTGGGAGGTTTGGGGGCCGTCGCTTAGGATCGACGGCAAGGACAGCGACGGCGAAGACGACGAAGGCGACCGACGACCATGATCGACGAATGACGGCGGCGATGACGCCAGCAACAATCAAGGATTGCGCGCCAGGGAGCGGGAGGGATGGGAGGGCGCAGGAGGAAGATGAGAGGGGATGGGGGGGGAGTGAAGGAGGACCGATGGCCCAAGCAGCCGAGGAGGGCCTTTGGCCATCAGAGGGCCCCGAGGTCCACAAGCGTTCTGGCCCGAACACGGTAGAGTCCCAGCATCAAGTTCGAAATTCGAAGAGGTGGGTCCAGAGAGCCTTAGGCAGACCAGAACATCAGATTCGAATGACAGTTTAGAGTGGTTGACGTCGAGGTGGGCCCTATATGGTTTCGACGAATGGTACCCATATTGGCATGCAGAGGCACACGCATAATGTTAATATGACACATCGCGAAGGCAGTTAGCTCGCGTCATGACACCGAGACGGCACTCAAGAGGCCCCAAGGCAATGATGCAACGAATGGCACCGAGATAGGCCAGAGAGATGTTTGCAACGGTCAGTTAGTGCCGAAGAGGGCTCCCAGGCAACATTGCAACGGATGGCGTTAGTACGAAAACGGCCCAGACGGCGCCAAGACGGCACTGAGATGATTCCGAGAGAATGTGTCATATTGAGGCGCGTTGATGGTTGCATTTTGAAGTGTTTCTCTTGGGCATTTGAGGCACCAGGAGTCGCTCGATGGGCCTCGATTGTCCAGCGGCCCCTCCCCCTCCCCCAGCATGCAGGGAGGGAAGGCGCGGATGAGGGGAGGATGAGACTGCTTGGTTTTCTCGCTGTGCAAAAAAGCGCGGCACGACCGCGAACTTCACTTAGCAGCGGCCTCCCGCTTGCGAAGTTCCGCCGCAGCCGCGGCGTCTAGGTCAGCCTCGGGGCTGGGCAACAGGTCTTTGGTCCGAGCATCGGTGTAGACGTGTCGGTTGCGCCCAGCCTCTGGAATGCCGCGCCCTATCAGCAGCCACTGCTTCATTCTCATCCTGCAGGTCTCGTGCGACAAGCCAGGGTTGCCGTCCTTGCCCTTGCCCATGGTGACATGCTTCGCGCAGAGGTGGTGGGGCGCGGCGGGGTCGACATGGTCAAGGCAGCGCGCCTCCCATCCGATGCAGATGCCACCAGTGTAGATCTCTGCGATATGCCACGGCCCGAATGGCTCCGAACGCGGAGCTTTCGGGCCGTGTGCGATCAGGGCGCCGCCCTCCGCCTTGCCAGCTTTCGCCTTCTTATGCGGGGGCAGCGGGGGCGGGGCAGCGCCGCTGCCCGCGGCGATACCAGCGCCAGCGCTATGGCCGCCAGGTGGCCCAGGCGGGAGCGGCACTGGGCTTGGCACGCTGCCTCCGCCGCCGCCGCAGCCATCTGAGACGGCGCTGGCCTCGGCACCGACAACTCCTGCGGGGCACCCTGCAAGTCCTCCGTCGGGATCCACAGCAGGACCGCCAGCAGGTAGCTCAGGCCCGCTCGCTGCAGCGACTTTGGCGATCGCCAGCTTTGCGCTGATCCCCGAGGAAAGCTTGCCCTTGAAGAGCTTCTTCTTGCCCTTCTCGTCCGCGACGGCCCTCTTGGCCTCTCGCCTGGTTTTCCTCTTCTCGATCATGCGCTTCACTCTCTGTTTCTTCAGCACCGTGCGGAACGCCTGGATCTCGCTGCAATTCTGGGCGTCGTGGGCTAAGATCTCATCGAGCATGCTAATGAAGTCCTCTCCGAGCTCCTCCGCGCCCAGATCGTCCTCGCTGTGCTTGCGGAGGGCGGCAGCGCACTTCGCTATGAGTTCTGGGAACCCTGCAAACGTCAGCTCAGTCAGCTTTTCGCGAGCAGCCCCCGCCGTGATCGCGGCAGGGTCGCCGAGGTCTAAGCCCATCAAGTTCGCGACGTCCTTCATGTGGTCCAGGGCCAGGGGCATGCCTGCAAGGAGCGACGCCGCCAGCGGCGTCATGGGCTCCTCCGACGCCAAGAGCACCCTGCCAACGCCAGCGAGAAACGTTATCTTGGATATGTTCGCCACCTTGTAGTCCGAAGGGTTGGTAACGAAATAGTCGTGGAACGCGCCCTTGCCAGAACGCATTCTGAAATAACTCACGTCGCCTTTACGGCCACGGTCGAGGTCGCACACGAATAGACTCCATAACTGTTGGCTGACGACCACCATTGCCGAACCAGAGGGTGAGTGCAACAATATAGAAAGTTCTGGAACCATCCTGCCATGCCATGAGCTCAGAAGGTTTGGCCTATTGCTTCCCAGTTTCGCCCATGCCTGAAGCCATGCCCATGCTGAGCACGCCTTTGCATACGACTGTCCATTCGGCGAGCTGTATTCGAAGCCTCTGTCGAGTATTCGTCGGAGTGCAGGTGTCAGAAGCGTCTGGTCGCCGCTGAACTCGGCGGCGAGGGAGTCCTGATTGTCACGATGGCAGATGTTATGGGACACCTCCTCGTCGCTCAGCTGAAACGTCTTCATGCCGCGCGAACCAGCAATGTTGCACTCCTGCTGCGCCCTGTAGAGCCGATTCGGAGCGATGGTCGTGTTCCTCTTGGCCCGACCCTCGTCTCGAATGTGCTGGTGCACGTCTTCTGGCCCCTTGGAGTCTGGCCAGTGCTCCGTGGCGGCAGTTGCAGTTCGAATGAAACCATCGGCGATGTCCAGCTCAGCCCCCAACTCTCTCTCATTCTGCCCAAATGCTAGTCGATTGATCGGCCACCTCAACCAGAATATGTCGCTCAGTAGTTGTTTCGCATCTGGTCTGGACAAGGCCGCCTTCTCCACCTCCAGGATGAGTTTCCAATCGAACATGATGATATCTCGCCTAACTTTCAGTTTTCCCTGCGTGCTCAAGCCTTGACCGAGTGCCAGGCGAAACTTCCCTGGGTAGCAAAAGAGCTCTGGCGCGATGGAGTCGTACCTCTCTTTCAAAACCCTCATCATGAACTCGAATGCCTCGGCGCCGCGTTGGCCATCTGGGTCGTTAGCCGAGACCAAACCCATCTCGCCGATCTTCGTCGCGTCGTTCATGCACGTGGCGACCGTCTGTATGAACTCGTCCTCCCAGGCGCCAGTCTGCAATTTGTAGTCGTAGTTCTTCCCCTGTGCAATGGTCTTGACCTGGCTCGACCTGAAACCATACTGGTGCCGCTGCGCGCAAGTAGTCGTCACAAAAATCGAAAGCGAACTGTACAAGTCATCGTTGATGAAAGAGAACGCCTTCTTGACAGTGCCCGCCTGCTTCGAAATCTCCTGCTGCACGTCACCGTCCGTGGCCCCCCGACTAGTGCCCGCGTGGACAACTGTGGAGAGTCCATCCCCTTTGCCGTGCTCGTCTGACATCAATTTGAGGACGGCCCGAAGGCCCCACAGCTCTTTCTTGTGCCACTCCCAGCAGTCGTTGATGCTCACGAAGCGCATCAACTTCAAATGAGGCCCGACCTCGTTGCAACTGCGAAGTTTACCCATCCGTCCGAAGATCTCTTGGATGCCTGATGCAGACGCAGAGTCGACGCCAATGGCCGCGCCGAACTTAGAAGCCACCTCCAAGAACTCTGGCGAGGACTCGTTGTAGATCTGGCACCATCGACGGCAGGCCTCCTCTAGGAAGGCGAGCGCCCTAACCGCCCAGCTGGGATGGCGAGGAGGGGGATGGGGAGGAATGAGTCCGAACGGCTTACTCGAAAGGACCACCAAAAAAAACCCTGGCCTCGTTAAAAGTCTGAAATCCTGATTGTTTGGGTTTTGCTGTTGGTTTCGTACCAGAACGCCCCCGTCCTTGGATGTAATTGCCAGAACCCAGCGCTCCGTGCTTCCCTCCATGCGCGATTTCGGGCGGGTCGTTCGGTCCATTCCTTGTCTGCCCCCTCCTCGCGGCTCCCATTGGATGGTGGTCGCTTGCCTTCCTACACCTACAGTGGCCATCGTCGCTCCTTCTTGAGGTCGAACCACTGGCCCGATCGATACGGTCCCGAATTCATGTTGCAGATGGTGACGAACTCCAGCACCTTCTTCCACATGTAACCTTTTTTCTTCCCACACCATGGCCCAACACGCTTCGCACTGTTCTTGAGAGCATTCCACAAAGCATGCAACGGGTCGAACCAGGGAACGAACAAGTACTTCTGCGCAATCAAGAAATGCAGTAAAGATGAATTGATGGAGCTGCGATCTGTCGTGTGCGAAACTATCGGGAACTTGAACGCCCAGAACTCAGGTGGTATCTCCACTGAAGCCTCGACCTGGTCCTGATTGAAAAGGACTTGCGCTCCCTCCAGTGGAAGTCGCCTCTCTCCGTTCTGCACTGGCCGTAAGTGCAGACCAGGTGCGAGGCAGAAATCGGCAAGCGGCCGATCAGTTAGCTGTGCGATCTCCGTGAGCACAACGCACATGTTCAAGAATGCCGCCTCCCTGTCCATCTTGTCCGAGGCCCACGCCTCGGCAAGTTCAGGATCGTCAGCGATGTATTGCAAGTCCACTTTCTTGCGAATCGCCTTGAAGGCAAAACCTGCGGCAACCGCGATGCGGCATGGGCCTTGGGCTCTGCGGACCCCGCCCCCAGGCCGCCCGCGGCCCGAAGGGAAGACGAAGGTTCCACCGCTGAAGGACGGGGGTGGTCGACCTACCCCCCGCGGGTAAAGTTGAGGTGAGGCCCGCCGAGGGCCGACCCAAGGCGACCCGCCCCCTGGGGGGGAAGTTGAGGTGAGATCCAAGTTAGGTTGCCTAAACGCCACCTCGCACCAGAGAAAAACCTGATGCAAAAACCTGGGGAGATTTTTGCATCATGTTTAGGAGATTTTCGCATCATTGTTTTTATGAGGTTTCCCCACTCTAAATCCATGATTTCCAGGCCCCCAGGAGAACCTAACCCCTGCCTGCCCCCGCGTCGTTGAGAGGATTCCCCCCTGGAGAGCACTGATCCCTCTGTGGGTCCGTCGGAAGGGGGGGCGCCTATCAGAGGCCGCCAGTGCGGTTGCCGCAGATCACGCCTTCGGGCACATGTCACCCGCGATGGGGTCACCAGGGACTGCGGTTTCGGCGACCAGGCCGACGTTGTAGCTCCGCCGCGAATACCCACCTGGGTCCCACGCCATCGCCAACGAAGCCGCTCCTCTGAAAGCATCCTTCATCTTGTCCCTGTGCAGCTTAGCCATCGCGTAGCTGATCTTGCTGTCCAGGTCCTTCAACCCGATCACCGCTGTCACAGTCTGGTTGGACGAGCCAGCGGCCTCCCTTGCTCTGCGAATCGCTGCGACGATTGCTTGGGGGTCGAGGCGTCGACGGTGTTCCATGCACCTCAGCTCCTCCAGTCGGTCTTGCATGCCAGGGTCCTGCGTGGGGATGTGGTGGAAGAGGATGTATGCCTCCATACCGAGGGCGAGCGCCTTGCAGCAAAACGCCAGAACTGCCGCAGCACCTGGAGCAAAGCGTTGGCGGGGTTCACCAACCCGCGAAGTCAAATTCGATACCACAAACAACAACACTGACACGACAGAATGCGCATCCCCTGGGATGCGGAGATTGCTCAACTTCCCAGCGCCCGCCAAGAATCTAGCCCAGCCATCGCGCAAGCGCGGGCTAGCAACCGCCTCGCCCCAACCTTCGACTGCTCCATTGGTAAAGTCCAGCGTCAGACGGTCGGAGGTCAACCTGCCCTCGAAATGCGCCTCAGCAGTAAATGCACGTGCCGCGGGGACGCGGCGCAGTCCGTCAACCGAAATCTGTAACCACGTGCTGACGGTACTTGAAATTGGCGAGCGCCCATTGTCATCGGAACTGTGAATGAATTTGTACAGCAGCCACGGCAACATCAAGTCGGCCCTCAACGAGACGCTGGCGACGCCGCCGCTGCCGCCGAGGTCGTGCGAGCCATCATCCAGGGTGTACGCTTGGCTAAGGTGCTGGAACAACATCTTTCGTTTCTCAGACTTGTGGACATCTCCGTAGTTCTTCACGCCGAGCTCGACCAGCCAGTGGTCTTGCAGCCAGAAAAGTGAAGTCCCCAAGTCTTGGCTCGCGAGCTGGAAGACTGCGTAGCCCTCCCGCGTGAGCCCCTTGATGTTGATCGTTGCCTCCGTTGTCCTGTCCCATGTCAGGGACGTGGGCGGCCGCTGCCGCCTGCCCTCATTACCAAGGTCGCCCATCGGCGCCAGCCGACGGCATCCAGCTGGCGCAGTTGGAGGCGATGCCTCCAGCAAGCCAAACGGCTTGAGCCAAAATGGCTGCGGTCGGCGGAGGAGGAGGCAGTCTGGCGGGAGGGGGGGGTGCGGGAGGGGTGGGGAGGGTTGAGGATGGTAGGATGGGAAGCGGGAGCGATGCCCTTTGCCGTCCAGGGGGAGGGAGGCTTTGAGTACCAGAGGCCCCAATATCCAGAAGCGCCCCGACTCAAACGCTACCGACCCTCAAGGCCACGCGCGGTGTTCCGAGGGGCTCCGAGATGGCTCAAGACAGGCTTGCAATAGGTTCGAAGCAAACACCGCAACGCATGATTGCGAAACAGGCCCGAACTAGTGTTGCAACGATTGGTACCGCAGTTTGCACCTACAGACATGGTCCTAAGAAGATGTTCCAGAGCGGTGAGACCTAGATTAGATGGCTTCGAGATGCCCCCGAGAAATCATCCCGCCTCTGAGGTAAGCGTTGCTTGGGATCTGGTCCGAGACTGGTTTGCAACGATTTGTATCGCAGCTTGCACCTACAAAACTGGCCCTAAGATGTTACACCACGATGGGGGCCTCGATGACACCGTTAAGTCCTTGAGAGAGCTCCGAGAGGCATTGAGACCTCAGAGATCGTTGGAAGGTACATCTCGGCTGGCCCCTTTGTGAGCCTCCGAGGGGTGAGGACTCGCACCATATGAGCCTCCGAGGGATCATGAGGTTGCGAATCTGCGCTCGATCAAATGGAATGGTGCAGTCACAGTTGCCCTAGCACGCGCGAGCTCGGCTGCTGCCCACATGCTTACCCCAGCCCACAAGTGGAGCGCGCGCAATCTTTCATTGTTAGATTGCGAGCCCTCAGCGCCCACTGCGGTTGAGCAAAACGCAGCCGACGTTCAAACTAGAGCGACGCAAGGATGGTCAGTTAACCTCAGCATGCTGTCTCATGAATGCGATCACACGTTATCATGGCTGTTATTGTTATGTGTTCTGACCAACCAGTCTACGCCAAACAAAAACTGGGCAATGTGACTGGCGAGGTTCGCAACGGCACCTCGGACGACGGCGCACCTGCTTCAGAGGGCGCCGTCCTTACCGCCCTCACTCGCCGCATCCGTCTTGCACTTCTTCTCGGGCGGGGCACCCTCGAGAGGAGCTGGGGGCTGGCTGGGCTCAGGAGCGGGAGCCGAGGCTGCTTTCGGCGCCCCCAGCTGCGCAAGCTTCTGCAAAAGCTCAGGGGTCAGCTGCAGCTTGCCATCGGTCGTGAGCTTGAGCCCCTTGCCCTGGAACGGAACGAAGCTAGGCAGCGTCGCGTCCCCTGACGACCCTGCTGATGGGTCGGCCGCGCTGCTGGCGGCGCCATGGCCACTGGGCTCGCGCGCGGCTGCGGCCTGAGGCGAACCGTCCGCGTCGGCGAACAGCTCTGCTTCGAATTCCGCCTGAGACGTGAACTTGGGAACCTCTAGCGCCGCCGGCGCCCCCTTGCTCGTCGCTGGCTTCCCGACCTCCTTCATGTTCGGAGCAGGGGCCCGCTCCATCGGCTGGGGCGCATGCTGATGGACGCCTCCGCCCTCGATGAGCCCCCCCCTGCGCGCGACGGGCATGCGCTCGACGGGGTAGCCCAACCGCTTCGCCATGGCGTTGGTGTTGCCGAGGTCTGCGCTCAGGTCATTCAGGCGCGTCGGGTACACGCTGATGGTCCTCTCGATTTCTGCAGCGATTGCCTCCCTCATCTCTCCCTTGCTCTTCGCCGTGAAGTCCTTGATGCGCGTCTCGGGGCCCAGATTGCTCGCGATGAAGATCAGCTCGTCCACTGCGTCGTCGTCGAGGCCGCTGAGCAGTATAGGCGAGAAGCGCTTGCTGTCGTAAGACTGCAGCGCCTGCACCTTCATCCTCCGTGGGAGGACGGTGCGCGCGTTGAATTTCCAGGCCGCCCCGAGGTAGCGGTAGGACGTGGAGACCCGCTGCGACTCGTCCCCGAACAGGAGCTTGCAAGGAGACTCCCCGTCGGGGTTGGCGACGGCTGCGACCGACCTGCCCAAGACGGGCTGCGAGGCAGTCGATTCCTGCGCCGCTGGAATTGACTGCGATTGCGCTGTCGCTGGCGCAGGCTGGTTCTGCGCAGCTTGCTGCGCAGACAGTAGCAGCGCCAATTGCCCGATGTCCGCATGTGGAGGCGGCGGCGGCTGGGGCGCCTGCGCGACGCTGCCCATCTGCTGCATGGCCATGCGAAGCAAGAGGTTGGTGAGGTCTGCTTGGCCAGCCATGGTGTTGTTTGGCTGGCACGTGCAACGAAGCCGCGTATGCTTGATGAGCGAGGTTTGAGCCGAGATGCTTACGGAGAGTTGGCATTGCCGTTTAACGTGCGTGTTTGTTTGGTTTGATTCGGTGCGCTTGGGCACTCTCGGCGCCTCTCGTGCGTCGTGCGTGCTCGTCGCGTCCGAATGTTTCGGGCTGCGTTTGCGCTGCTGCTGAACGCTCGGGCACCGAATGGGGATTGAGCGGCCCCCGAGCAACCCGACACTTTAGACCAACAGGCGTTTCGACGAGGCACGGAGCGCTTCCCAACCAGCTCGAGGCCTCGATGGGGCCTCGACGGGGCACAAGCGACGCCGCCAGCGATCTCATGTAGACGCTGAGGGTCTAGCAGAGAGGAGCGCAAAGAGGAGGCCGTCGACAAATAGGAGCGAATGGCCAAGGATGTGACGAGGCGGACGGGGAGGATGACGAAGAGGAGGTAACAAGGGCGTCGACGTCGACGACGACGGCGACTCGACGATGACGACTACCGACGAAGCCAAACGACATTTCTTCGACGCGTTCGTTTCGAACTTGAGGGGCCGTCAACGTCGCGTTCGTGAAAGGGTGGGTTCGGCCGATCTTCCTTCTGTGAGTTCCTCCTCCTCCTCCTCCTCATCCCCCTCGTCATCATTTTCTCAAGGTGGCCTGCCGCCGCCTCTCCTTTCTCTCAAGTGGCTTCGGCCGCTATTGATTCTATAGCATATGCACTATCATTGCAGTTGCGATCGCAGAATGTCAAGGCGAAGCCAGCGCCGAGACGAGGCTGCACCGTTTCTGGAGGGACAATGGGGCCACGACGAGGGGGACGTAGCAGGCACCATTGGGGATCCCTGGCAACCGACGGTCTCCCAACTTCAGTTTCTCGAACGCCCAGGCTCGCCAATCGATCGGTGCCGCCTGGCGGTGCGATGCCGATGCCGACATCAAGAGAGCGAAAGCGCGGCCGAACTAGTCTACGGGCATCAAAAAAGTCGCAGGTGGCCCTGACATATCCATTCGCATCGCTGACTGCACAAGCCTCCTTCGGTGACTCTTTGCGCTTGGGAGGGCGCTCGACCACTGACAACATACAACTTCAATGGACAACTGGCACTGTGAACACTTGATTCCAAAAACGGCGGAGTGTAAACAAACCTGGCCCAAGGAGTTCCCTTTCACGAAAGCACCTGGAAACCGACGGTGGACACACGCGGGCATTGTGAGAACTCACCTGTCCGAAGGAAAAGGCTGAGCAGGGGTCGCGCCGACCCGTCGACTGAAGCTAGAGGCTCAGTCACTGTCGCTGCTGCTGCTGCCCTGCGCAGGGCCACCGCTCGAAGAAGGCTGACCACCCTCGACGCGCGGGGCTGGGACGGGCTGCGGCTCTTTCTTCGCCAGGAAGCACTGCTTGTAGCCGTAATCGACGGCGACATCCTCGATGAAGAACTCCAGGAGGTGGTTCCGCATGTGGGTCTGGCGAGGTGGATCTGAGTGGAGCACCATCTTCGACTGTTTGTGGATGGCCTCACGCAACTGTGCCCTCGTCAGGTCCTTGCCGAAATGCGAGAGCTTCGTGTCTGGGTCCAGGTTCGTGGCCAGGAAGAGAATCGCGTCCACGGCAGTCTCGGTCATGTTCTCCGTGCGGTGCATCGGGAGCACGTCTGGAGCCGCGGCCTCTAGCAGAGAGCGCCGCACTTTGAACGGCAGGGCGTTCTTGTGGAAGTAGGAGGCTCCGAGGTAGAAGTTCGACTTCGCGATGGGGACCATGTCGTCAGCGCGGAGAGGGCGCTCGCCGAACGCGTGGTGGTCGTGGGGGTGCACCTCGAATATCGGGAGCACGACGCCTTCGCCAGTTTGCCCACCTGTGAGGCCGTTGTTCTTGAACAACGTGTCAAGCGTCTGCTGGCCAACCATGTTGGCCTGACCGTTCTTCGACATGCCGTAGCCTAAACGTCCTGACCCGACGCCGCTCATGACGCCTTAGCTCGAAAACGCTTGAGCCCGTGGGATGGCTACGGATTGCAGTTGCAGGGGATGTAACAACTCTGCGTGCTGTGGTGGGCTGGCGCTGGTGATTGCAGTGATGATGAAGTTGATATTTATGTTGTGATGAGGTTGCCGTTGCATGGCGTGCGCTCGGAAACCCAACCCAGGGGGCAAGCAGGATAACTCCTGGCATCGCACTCGCGCAAGTCCCCCCTTTCATGCTCCCCCAAACTGGCGGCGAAAGACCGTTGCGTCGGAATCCCGAGAACGTTTTTTTGCATGCATCAGGGTCTTCAAACGGTTGTCTTCCAGCGAGGCGGTTCCCTCAGTGGAGATGAACCCTTGCAGGGGCCTACGAAGAGGGAGCTTGGAGGGAGGGTTTATTACAACATCGCTGATGACTCTTAGGTCTTAGGTTCACAGTTGTCCTCCTCTTCCTCCTCCTCCTAGTCGCTGTTGGTGTTTTTTTTGGGGGGGAGGGCAAGTGCTGCCCGACCTTACCTCACTTACAATCGTACGCCAGCGATTTGCGCCCTCCACCCAAGGCTTCTGGTGCAAGGGGACCGGGGGGCAACCATCATGGCCAGGCATCTTCCCCGCTACTATTGGATGGAATCCGCATCAGCAGTGAGTTGTCGACAGGGGACGTATTCTACCCGGTGGCACGTGCAGATGGGCAAGGGAGGAAGCAGTGCAGAACAAAAACCGACTGCACCATTCTGTGCTGCAGTTTGAAGTCCGGAAGGGTATGTGGGTGAGCACATCGTGCGTGGTCAGCGCTTCAATCAGCCGCAGGATAGACGAGAGGGCCACCTGAGCACTCTGCCACCAACCGTTGCGACTCCAGGGCAGGACAGCAGGCATTCGAATTTCGGCAACGCGCTGCGACTATGCACTGTGCGTGTGCTACTCTGCCCCCACCCACGTAGAATACAACGAGGAATTCGCAGGCGCCAGTAGTGACTGGATCGAACATCGGCTCGACCAGCTAAGGTGCCGAACGGCGCCAGTTTCGGGAGGGGGCATTAACAGCAACTTCGGATGGTCAAGGGACCCCGACGTGGCGATACTTACTACCAGGGGGCCGACGGTAGGAGGGGCTCGACCCAAGATAGAAAACGGAGACGAAACGATTTTCAGAACGATGTGCGGCACATGCGACATGACGAGTTTCACCACACATTCCGATACATACCGGTACGACACTTTTCATGCACACCTGGTTTATACCAGTCGTATCGGCCACATCGCAGTACCTACGGAGGCTCAGGGCCTCATGCAAAGGTGCCTTTTGTTACACCGAGTAGGGCAACAACTAAACGGCATACAACCCGGAGGGTCCAGATGCCCGTTCCCAGCCCGCGTGCGCGACCCGCAGTGCCGGAAGAACGGGCACGCACGTGCCCAGCTACTGCAGGCACTGGGCAAGGAGACGGGAAGCGCAGGAGAGTGCCTCCGACGGGACGTGGGAATTCGTGGGGGGGCGCACGACGAGCCCTCGAGAGGACCTTCGTGGAAACAGCCCAGAAGAACGTCGTGGGCTTACCATTGGACTAAGAAAAACTTTGGCGCCATGCGTTAGGGAAGACGAGAGGATCGTTAGGGTACACACCTACACCCAGACACGGACCCAACCCAGCACGAACACATCAACGCCGAACTGAAGTAAATCACGTGGGTGCTGAAGCAAGCGAGGGGCGCACTAGAGAAAGAGGGACGGTCGAAGATGGCCGATCTCATCTGGGAAGCATGCCAGAAACGCAACGTCGTTGATTTGCACCGGCCTAGGATCACCTACCAGAGACATGGCAGAGGACCTGAGAAGCGGTGCTATCTCACCCCTCGTATACATTGGCCTGCCAGTTTTTCGCAGCTACGATCGAAGCACAAAGAACCCATGAGGGGCATCCTGAGTACGCCAGGGAGAATATCGTTCCACTGCCGATAGACAGGGAGCTGATAGGACATGTGTTGGACGACCTACGATTTATGCCCATATACGGCAGAAACACCTGCGAGCGCAGAGCATGGCCACACATGCTGGACCCGACAGCTAACTTATAGGACCCCAACCAAACGCTTAAAACGAGAGACTAGAGACCAGCAGGATTACGGCAGCAGAAGGATGAGATTTTGCGGAGGACCTGGCCCACTGCACCACGCTAGGCAATATCCGACGAGGAAGGGAGCTGCTAAAGATGGTGGGGTGGGTCGGAGGCTCCAGACTGGGCAGCAACGGATGGAACGCCGACGGGGTGTGGGGGGGTCCTACGAAGGGCTAGGCGCGCGGCCCATCGCAAGGAGGGGCCGCACCTTCCAGCGCCAGCTCGCCCATCTCTTGACGCAGTGCCGCGGCCTACATGCCGCCCCCTCAGATTGGCGCCGCTCGCAGGCTTACCCGGCAGAGAACAATATTGGCACATCAGGTCAGCAAGGGGAAAAGAGGATGCTCCGTGTCTGCGACTCGTTCAGCATGGCCTGGCACGCAGGAGTGCGTCAGTAGGCTGGCCTTTTGATTCATCCACCATGTGCATCTGGAGGGCTACCGCACAGGTGCAGGGAAAGCGCTGTACTACGCTTTCAAAAAGCGCCCAGAATGGAGGGCAGCGAAGGGGGGCATCCGCGATGACTACCAGCTACGATGGGACCAACGTGTTTGCAGCCATCAGCAGAGCATTCATTCTTGAGGGCAGACGCCAACAAGCAAGAATGAGAACGTGACAAACCGACCCGCACTAACGGCAATCGGCAACTCGACTTTCACGCTCAACACCGTAGACGGCTGGAAGCCGAGAGTATAAGTGGGACACATCTGGGGCTTACTCTACGCCCGAGACAACCCGACGGCGTCCATAACCTTTTCGCAACAAAGTAGTGGCACCAAGAACGCGCAGACCCCATGAAACAACTTCGCGACGCGCGCAACCCAGCTGTCACATATACGCACGACCTCGCCCTCAACGCTTTTTGGGGCGATAGTACCCGGGCGCAAGAGATGTCGGCATGCGCGAGCGAACGGCGCCACTGCGCGGCTACCCAGCACCTTGGCCATCGGAGGATGGGGCCTAAACCGCAGCAGGTCAAACCACTTGGTTCGTCTGCTGGGCGCAGGCAGCTATGGAACCACAAGAAACATTGCAAGGCCTTCCGCGGAAAGGAGGGTATTCGGCCCATGCCCACCAGCGGGACAAGGAGTCGCAGGCGGAATCTCACGCAGGATCGCGGCCATCAGGTCGGCTTGGAGATTGTGGCGCACGTTGGGCATTGGATGCAGCAGGGCGCATTCAGCGACTGAAGTTAATGGCCTTTGTTGTGGGCGTGGCGCTCGGCGGGCTTGCGGTTTTGTTCTTGCGCAGACCCGCGCAGACGCATTCGTCAGCGCGCTAGGGAAATGCCCGCGGCCATCGGCGGTCGAGGGGGGGGGGGGCGGGTGGCGGCGCGCGATCCAGCGGCGCGCTCTAGGTAATTTAAAGCGTGGCGGTTAGAACGCACAGCATGAGCGCTGCGCGCGCGCGTTCTAAGGTAGCGCCAGATCTGGGCGCGGCGCGGCTGCGATCTTCTGGGCTTCCAAGTCAGATCAGACGCGCCCAGGGGAACTGCGAGATTGGGAGAGGGGCGTCGGGCGGGGGAACGAGCGACACCTTCGGCCAGACAGAATTTAGACGACGTCCAAGAGCTAGCCGAAGTGGGCGAGAGCATGACGCGGCGCGGAGATCGGCACTCGGAGATGTCAGTATTTCAGGCTGGCACGAAAAACACAATAACCAGCCAGCCACAGACCCGCCCGTGCAATGCAGATGCGAAGAAAGTTGGACGCGTCTACGAATAGTATCGGGGACACTGAGGAGGCACGTGATGAGGCGCTGCAATTGCCGCGCTGGTGCGACCACGCGGCTGCGGGCGAGGACGGTAGTGGAACAGTATGCGGGAAGCGCTTCGCGACGTGCGAAGCGCAGGCAGGGCGTCGCCGAGAGCTCTGCGCTGCGCGCCCGACCGTTGCCTCATTTGCAATTGCAAACCGCTGCCCGTTGCGCCGCCGTATCTCAGTGAAAAGGGAAGCTGCAAGTGGCCATGCGACGAGAGCGGTGCACTTTCGCGGTGTTTGCCATCAGGGCCGCTCCAATTAGGCGCGCGAGGTCATTGCGCCAGAGGCCCTCATCTGTTCGATCTGTGTCCGCCAGGCTCACAGCCCGGCGCCCATGCCGCAGCAGGAGCACGGAAGGCGAAGGGGACCGCGACGGTCGCCCGTGGCGAGGGGGGGGTGGTCGAGGAGGCGGGCCGCTCCTGGGGGGGGGGCGGCGGAGGAGGAACCGCGGCGTCAGCGTGCCTCGCCGCGCGCGTGCAGGCCACCTAGAAACTCATCCTCCAGAGAGCTGCAGCTTTTGGGGGCATCTACCAATTGGCGACGGGGGTCTGGCTGCTCGCCATGGAGAAATACGCGGCCACGACGGCTTTGGAAGCAGGCAGGGCGCGCGGCCGCAAGGTGAAGGAGCTTGGAAAAGGAAGCGGCCTCGCACCGCCACGCGGTCAAGGTGCATCGGCCTTCGCGGAGGGGTTCGTGGAGAGCATGAATCCACGCAGCAGGTGGGCGCAGCATGGCGGGCCATCTTCGCTGCGGAAACGTGGGCGACGACGCTCTGCGGAGTGGTGGGGGTGGGCGAGGAGCAGTTCGAGACGCTCCTGGGGTCCCGATCGGACCTGTTCATGCGCAGCCTCGGCCTCGCGGCCCTCCGCTTTGGGGGGGGGAAGGGGGGGGGGGGGGGGGGGGGGGGCGGCGAGGGCGCGGGGGGAACGTGGCCTTTATAGCGCGGGAGTCCTAGACCTCCGGGTCGCGGGACGCAGGGGTTGCAGCGGCGGAGCGGCAGCGGGGTGAAACGGGGGGGGGGGGGGGGCGGGGGCGCAGCGGACTCCCCCCCCTCCCCCCCAGACCACAGGCAAAGCCACCGACGTACCTACCTCCCGCTTCCTTCAATGTATTTCGTAGCAGGCATGCGTGCCGGGCAAACCAATGGCGCCGACGCGTGCGCGCGCGAACATAGAAGCACCGCGATCGCGCCGCTGCTTTCGCGCCTGAGACGACGCAGAAACTGGCGGCCTCACGTGGGGCGAAGCATCCGTGGTTCATAACAATGCTTGCATGGGCTGTCCTTATTCGCGGCCCCATCAAGTGCGCCAGGTTATCCCTTGCAAGATCAGCCTGGGATAACTGCCGTGGTGGACTAGGACTCTCAGGCCACGGCGCTGCGACTGCGACGAGAACCGCGGCCGCTCCAATTTCGCCCAGGTAAGGCCTGCGACGATTGCGACGTAGTCTTTGGGCACGGCCGAGACAGAAGCAGGTGCCATCAGAGCCGTGTCGAGCCCTGGCCCGCATGCTTCGACGGCGCGGGGGGCGGCCGCAGGCGCGGGGGCGGCAGGCGCGCCAGCTGCCGTAAGCGAGAGCGGCCGCTGCATCATGGAGCATTGCAGGGGCGACCGTCGCACTGTCGCGCTGGGCGCTGGCGCGCGGGCTGCAGACGGCGCGCGGCACGCCCCGGGGCGCGGCGGCGGCCTGCGCGCCCTGGCGCCAGAAACCCAGCGAGGTTCTCCATCAGCCCTGCAGCCAGCAGGATGGGGGTCTACACCTCCCTCGGGCGCATCGAGGACAGCAGGGGCTTCGACCGCAGGGAGAAGATGGAGCGGTACCAGGCGGCGCAAGCACTGTGAGCGCAGCTGAACAATGCAGACGCAGCGATCGACGCCGCGCAACAGCTCACATCGCAGATGGACAGCAGTGGGGGCGACGCATTAGGACCATTCAGGTGTGGGCTCGACTGGGCGAGGCGCCGAGCGGGCGAGCTTGCGGGGGCGCTGGCGCGAGAGGCCTCGAGCACCAAAGGCTAGGGCTACGGCGTCGTGCAGGAGCAGCAGAAGGCGCAGATGGTGCAGACGGCGCAGAGCAGCCAGTCCCAGCAACGCCAGTGCCAGACGTCGCCACGCCCACAATGCCAGAGCCCATCCGGAGCAGTGCTCAAGTGGAGGAGGTGCCCACCGAGCACGACGGCCAACGCGATCGCAGGTGCAGCATCCAGCTCCAGCCTGCAGCCGCAGCCGCAGCAGGAGCATGGCGACCTTCGCATGCGCGGCGCGGCAGTCGCGGCAGCAGGGTTCGGGCATGGCCAGCTATGCTGTAGTCAAGCAGTGGCACGGATGACAGTTCGCAGCAAATTTGTAGCCACTGCTGGCGAGACAGGCTCTTGTGAAGCGAGGCCCAGTCAGTCGGGCGCGGCGCGCATAAAAGGTCAAGGGGCCAGTCTCGTCCATATAAGTTTGCGGCGTTCTCTGCGAGGGGATCGGGGAATGGGGGTGGGAGGTTTTTTTTTTGGGGGGGGGGCGGGGTCTTCGAGGTCCTTAGCGGAGGGGGTGCGTCACCGCAGGGTGGCAGCCGCGCCCGCCCGCAAGCAGGCGGTCCACTACTCGCCGAGGCGGGGTGCCCCGCCAATCGGGACAACCACATCCCCCCAGACCCTGCCCCCCACCCCCCCCCCCAACCCCCCCCCCCCCCCCCCCCCCCCCCCCACACCCCCCCCCCCCCCCCCCCCCCCCCCCCCCCCCCCCCCCCCCCCCCCCCCCCCCCCCCCCCCCCCCCTCCCCCCCCCCCCCCCACCCCCCCCCCCCCCCCCCCCCCCCCCCCCCCCCCCCCCCTCTCACCCCCCCTCTCTGGCTGCTCCTTAATCTGGGCTGGAAGGGCTAGCATCTATACTGCAGCCGAGGGACCAGTCAGTTCGAGTCGCTTGACGCTCGGGCTCCCGACGGCCTTGCCCTTGTCCGTCTTTGTCCATGTCTTTATCCTTATCCAATCCCAAATCTTTATCCGTATCATTATCCTCATCCTTATCCTTAACCTTATCCTTATCATAATGCAGACCGTTATCCTTGCCTGCATCTGTATCCTCATCATTATCAGTGTCCTGGTCTTTATCCTTATCTTCCTCATTCTCCCAACCATAATCATTCCCATTGTCCGTATCATTGCCCGCATCATGATTCTTATCCTGAGCATGGCCCGTACCGTTATTGATATCATTCACGTTATAATAATTATCGTTATTCTTATCCTTACCCTTATCTTCATTTTTTATCCGCACCCTTCGATCCTTATCCTGATCAGTATCATCTTCATTATCCTTGTCCTTAGCTTCATCCTTTTCATTAGCCTTAGCCTGAGACTGAGCCTGAGCCTTCGCCTCAGCCTCAGCCTCAGCCTCCGCTTCAGCCGCAGCCTTCGCCTTATCCTTCGGCTCAGCCTTCGCCTTAGCCTTAGCCTTAGCCTCAGCCTTAGCCTCAGCCTTAGCCCTAGCCTTAGCCTTAGCCTTCGCCTTCGGTTTCGCCTTAGCCTTAGCCTTAGCCTTAGCCTTAGCCTTAGCCTTAGCCTTAGCCTTAGCCTTTGCCTTCGCTTTTGCCTTAGCCTTAGCCTTCGCCTTCGCCTTCGCCTTCGCCTTCGCCTTACCCGTATCCTCAGCCTTTGCCTTCGCTTTATCCTTAGCCTTGGCCTCAGCCTTTCGCCTTGCCCTCAGTCTTAGCCTGAGCCTTTGCCTTAGCCTTAGAGTTCCCCAAATCGTTATCCTTACCCTTCTCGTCATCAGTTTCCCGAATATGATTCCTCATTCTTTGCTGCATCATCTCCGTTCTCGTCAGCCTTAGTCTGACACTCAGCCTTAGCCTTAGCCTTCGCCTTACCCTCAGCCTTGGCCTTACCCTCGGCCTTAGCTTTAGCCTTATCCTTATCTTTACCCTTACCATTATCAGTATCCTTATCCTTATCCTTATCCTTATCCTTATCCTTATCCTTATCCTTATCCTTATCCTTATCCTTATCCTTATCCTTATCCTTATCCTTATCCTTATCCTTATCCTTATCCTTATCCTTATCCTTATCCTTATCCTTATCCTTATCCTTATCCTTATCCTTATCCTTATCCTTATCCTTATCCTTATCCTTATCCTTATCCTTATCCTTATCCTTATCCTTATTATCCTTATCCTTATCCTTATCCTTATCCTTATCCTTATCCTTATCCTTATCCTTATCCTTATCCTTATCCTTATCCTTATCCTTATCCTTATCCTTATCCTTATCATTATCCTTATCCTTATCCTTATCCTTATCCTTATCCTTATCCTTATCCTTATCCTTATCCTTATCCTTATCCTTATCCTTATCCTTATCCTTATCCTTATCCTTATCCTTATCCTTATCCTTATCCTTATCCTTATCCTTATCCTTATCCTTATCCTTATCCTTATCCTTATCCTTATCCTTATCCTTATCCTTATCCTTATCCTTATCCTTATTATCCTTATCCTTATCCTTATCCTTATCCTTATCCTTATCCTTATCCTTATCCTTATCCTTATCCTTATCCTTATCCTTATCCTTATCCTTATCCTTATCCCTTATCCTTATCCTTATCCTTATCCTTATCCTTATCCTTATCCTTATCCTTATCCTTATCCTTATCCTTATCCTTATCCTTATCCTTATCCTTATCCTTATCCTTATCCTTATCCTTATCCTTATCCTTATCCTTATCCTTATCCTTATCCTTATCCTTATCCTTATCCTTATCCTTATCCTTATCCTTATCCTTATCCTTATCCTTATCCTTATCCTTATCCTTATCCTTATCCGTATCCGTATCCGTATCCGTATCCGTATTCTTACCCTTATCCTTATCCTTATCCTTATCCGTATCATTATCCGTATCCTTATCATTATCATTATCCTTATCTTTATCCTTATACTTATCCTTCTCCTTATCCCTATCCTCATCCTTTTCATCATCATTATCATAACCATATTCCTTATCATCAGTTGAGTATTTTCCATTATCATTATCCCTATCCTTTCCTTACCCTTATCAGTATCCTTATCATTTCCCTTACTTGCTCCTCCTCCTCCTCGGCTTCCTCTCTTGTCCCTAGCTCCTTCCCTTCTCCACCACCACCTCTTTCCTCCCATGCCACCCTCCTTTTCTTGTTTGCGCCTGTCAGCGCGGTGGAAGATTCCTACGGCTCAAAGTGAGCGCCACGGAGGCACGGCCTCGACCGTGGCGGCTCTGTGTCAGTTGGTGTTTTCCCTCGCTTTCCTGTTACATCTCTTCGCCAGGGGGGGGGGGGGGGTCGGGCACCCGTGGCGTGCACAGCGCCAGCCAGTCGCTGCTGACTGGCCTGCGGGTGGGTGCTCTGTCCTTTCTCGGTTGTCTGGGCCCTCTCCCAGATAGCCGCCAGCGCCTCGAAGCAGCTGGAGCCTCGCGGGCAAAAGAAACCTACTTCCTCTTTTTGCTGCTGCTCCTCCTCCTCCTCAACCTGTTCCTCCTCCTCCTCCTCCTCCTCCTCCTCCTCCTCCTCCTCCTCCTCCTCCTCCTCCTCTTCCTCCTCCTCATCATCATCGTCATCCTCATCATTCCCTTCTGCTCCTCCTCCTCCTCCTCCTCCTCCTCGTCCTCCTCCTCCTCGTCCTCCTCCTCCTCCTCCTCCTCCCAGCATCCCTTCCCCCGCCTTCTCCTCCCCCTTCTGCCCCTCCCCCCACCTGATCCTCCTCCTCCTCCACCCCCTCTTCCTCCCTGCCTTCCTGCCTCCATTCCTCCCAGTTTCCCTGCCTCCCTGCCTCTCTGCCTCCATGTCTCCCTGCCCTGCCTCCCTGCTGCCTACCTGCCCCTCTGCCTCCCTGCCTCCCTTCCCCCTGTCCCCCTGCCTCCCTGGCTCCCTGCCTCTCTGCCTCCCTGCCTTCCTGCCTCCTCGTTCCCTTTCCTGCTGCATCCGTTTTGCCTCCTGTCCCGTCGCGCCGTGTTTTTCTCCCGTATCCCAGGAGCGAGCGCCGCATCCGACTGGCGGCAGGCGCGAGCGACCACTGGTCAGGGCGTTCAGCGGAGCGCCCGACAAACATGGGGCAGGCAAGGAGACGGGCTACGCCTCTTTCGTTTTTTGTGTGTGTGTGTGTGTGTGTGTGTGTGTGTGTGTGTGTGTGTGTGTGTGTGTGTGTGTGTGTGTGTGTGTGTGCGTGTGTGTGTGTGTGTGTGTGTGTGTGTGTGTGTGTGTGTGTGTGTGTGTGTGTGTGTGCAGCACAGGTTGGGCTACCTCCTGTGCTGCTTCCACGGGATGGGACAATCCTTTGGTCCTTTGGAGGAAGTTCCCTGGCAAAAGAGCAACACACAAGACTCGAGAGAATCCCTTCCGTAGCCATTTTGGCTCCCGCGCCACTTGGCTACAAGCGCCTGCCTCTTGCCGCTTCTCTGCCTCGGGCCATTTCGGCAGGCAGGGGGCGCGGCGATGGCACCGCGGGCGGGCCGCCAGGAGCTCCCCGAGGGCGCTCGCCGCGGTGGGCCTGGCGGCGGCGGGCGCAGCGCGGCTGCGGGAGTGCGCCTTCGTGCTTGGGGCGGTCCGCGCCCGCCGAGCGGCAGACGCGCCTGCCGTGGAGGGGGGCGCGGAGGCCCTCCCGGCGCTGCAGGTCCCGCAGGTCAACTACTTCACCCACCTCGCCATCGTGGACTGCCTCACGGAGGGCTGCCTGGTGGAGGAGCTCATCGAGCTGGAGGGCAGGCTCAGCGCGGACGAGGCAGCCATCCACGAGCACCTGCGGGAGCTGCGCGACGTGCAGGAGAGAGCGCACTCCCCCGACGTCGCGGAAACACTGGCGTGGTGTGGCACCGTCGCCGAAAACAGTCAATAGCTGCGTGACCAGTTCAAGACGATCAAGGACACGCAAGCTGAGCATGTGAAGGCGATCAAGAGCTCAGAGTATTCGAAGGAGTTCGCGGCGTCCCTCGTCGTTCAGAGTCACGAAGCCCCAGGCGACTATTTGAACGAAGAAACCATCGCCATCTGGAGAATGCTGTCCCGCTCGGGCAAGCAGGACAAGCAGCGCTCCGTCGCGGCGTGAGCCGCGGCTCGGGTGGCGCTCGGTTGTAACCGAAGAGCAAGCAACGACATGATGCAGCCTCCCGCGCTCTAGTTTAAGCCCATGGCGTGCACGGATGGAGCGTGGACCTGTTTATAGAGTCCGAGGCGGACGACCTGCGCATGGCCTTGGCGACCCCGGTCCTGCATGCAGTCGATCAGTTGGTGCCAGCGCTCTTGCGCTCGGCGCGTGTACACCTGAGTTCGTCGTTTAGAACCGCGGGCGTGTCTGGCCTCCCGTACGTATGTCCCTCTTTGGAGCCACAATTGGGGGAACAAAAAGTGGCATAAACATACAATCTCTGGCGCTGGGGTCCCCCGGCGGCGCCTCCGGCGCCGCCCCTGGCGCGCTCCGCGCGCCAGGGAGGGGGGTCCAGCGCCGATCCGGGAAGTCCGCGCGGACCTCCGAGCTTTTATGTTTATGTCACTTTCTGTTCCCCTAACAACGCTCTGTTCCGCGCAGCTTCGGAGGTCAAAGTGACCATGAAGAGCAACCGCTGCGCTGTTTAGTCCGAGTGTTTCGCCGGAGTATTGGACTGCGTTGCTCTTCGGTGCAACAAATTCTCGAGCGACTCCCTTGCGAAACTGCGCGGCGCCACCCCTTGTCCTCCCCTTGCCTGTCCTGCGGGCTCCCCAGTGAGGATTCCTGTTCTTGGGGCCCTCCGCAGGAGTGCCCAGGAATCCTCAGGCCTCCCTGGCCATGTCCTCGGCAGCCCTCAGGATTTTCTTGGCGAGCACCCTTCTACAATCCTGATGTTGTCTTGTGCCATTCTGAATGTTCACCAGGATCTGGAGGATTAGTTGGCCATTGCCCTAGGAGCCCCATGGAGTTTTTCAGGATTCCCAGCACAGCACTGGTCTTCACCCAAAGAAGAGTGGGGCGTCAGGTCTCGGTCGACCGTTCTCTTTCATACCTCTACTGGATGGGATCAGTGGCCGCTGGCGCCGAGCAGTTCCTTTGCCGCGCCCGCGCGTCTTTCGCACCGCCCTCTCGGCGCGCTCGACCCCCGATGACTCGAGAGAGCTCCCGCCGAAGAGCGGCCCCGGGCGCTGTGTGCGTCGAGGGGCCGCTGCGCAAAGCCGAGGGCCGCGAAGGGATCGGACGCTTCTCGTGGCTCCTCGTCGGTTTTCCAGCCTCGGCGTGCCCTCCGGCGGCTGCGCCTCGCCGGTACAGTGCCGTTTTTAGTACATGCTCCGCGTGCGGATCATGTATTAAAAATGCAGGATTTAGTATCAAAGCAACGATGAGTCCATGCATACATGTATTCATGCATTAGTCATGTATCAAACATCCGGTGTTTTTAAACATCCTATGTTTAAAAAAGTGCCCTGTATTGTTCCAGAGGTGCCCGGATCGCCCCGAACGGCCGCCAGAGACCCGAGTTACCACCAGACAGCCGGACGACGATGGGAAAATATGGGAAGTGGGGGGGAAGACAGAAACCCAGAAAATATGGGTAATCTTTTTATTTGTGTGTATTTATTTGTGTGTCCTGGGGTCCCTCCCTCACGTTCCCCCTCGAGGAGGGAGCGCGGGAGGCTCGTGCCCTGTTAGCGCGGCGGTGCGGCGGTCGACGCGCCGCCGACCGTTCGAGGCTGCAGGGTCCGCGCAGGGTCGGACCAGCGCCGGGGTCGTCGCGACACTTTTTTGATTCGCGGGTCGAGAGCGCACCTCTTCCGGTCGAAGCTAAGCGGGCCGCGCGAAGCTTGAATTAACCACTGAGAGGGAGGAAAGGGGGGGAATCTGGGGTCGTCGCGGCACGAACCTGCCGTGGTGGGGAGCTGGGGGCCACTTGCGAACCCTACCCCTACCCCCCACGATTTCTGAGGGGGAGTGCGGGGTTCACTCCGCCAGTAGTGGGGAGTTGGGGGGGGGAAGTTGGCAGGGGGGATGGGGGGAGGAGGGCCAGTGAGTCGAAGAAGAGCCGATGGCGTAAACATAAACTTTCGGAGCTCCGCGCGGATTTCTTGGACCTGCGCTGGGGCCTCCTGGCGGCATCTCCGGCGCCGCCCCTGGCGCGCTCCGCGCGCCAGGGAGGGGGGTCCAGCGCAGATCCAAGAAATCCGCGCGGAGCGCCACAAGTTTATGGAGCAAAGATGAATGGGGCCCTGGGACACACAAAATAAATAGACACAAACAGAAAGGTCCCCCTATATTTTCCCATACTTTCTGAGTTTTTGCCTTCCCCCCACTGCCCATGTTTTCCCGTATGTTCTCGAGCATCGACGATTAATTGTGTCCTTGTGTTTTTTGGCGCTTTTCCCTTTTGTAGTAAGGGGATGTTAAGGGGGAGCAGCTGTTAAGGGCCCATCCCCACCAGGCGCGCGCAGGCGCGCTCTCGAGCCCCCCCTCTCTACCGTCCGCTGCTGCGGGGCTCTGCGTGCAACAAACGGCTCCGCGTCTTCCCGGAGGTCGTCGACCAGTTCCCCGACAACGAGACCGCCCTCGACACGCTGTGTGCCTGCCCCACTCCGCTCCCTGGCGTGCCACCGTTGTGTCGAAGCGCTGGGCCCTGGTCTTCGTCGTCGGCGTCGTCTTCTGGGCTTCTGCTCAGTGTGGGTCTCGTGGCACTGCTATTGGGAGCGTTCCATGCTCCTCCTCCTCCTCCTCCTCATCACCATCACCATCACCATCACCATCACCATCGCCATCACTATCACCATCACCATCATCATCATCATCATCATCATCATCAGCAGCAGCAGCAGCAGCATCATCATCGTCCTCATCATTAGCACCATCATCATCACCATCATCACCATCATCATCATCATCAGCATCGTTGTCGTCATCATCATCGGCATCATAAGTTTGCATATGTTTCGCAGGCGTTTTTGACTCTGAGCTTCCAGCGGGGCACGGGTGCTCAACCCGTTGGCAAGTGGCCACGCAGCAGAGCCGCCGAGGCAGGTGTTGACGTGTGGCGAACCGCACGGTGTATCGCAGGGGCTCAAGCATCTCAATATTGGCAAATATATTCCGGCTTGCAGCTGCTGTCAGTTTGTTCAGGAATTCCACTTGCCCTGCCATCGTGATATTCTTCCTCTCGGTTCACGTGTCCTGGTGTGAATCGTTACCTTCTGCAGTGGCAGGTTGTGCCTTCTCCTCTCTGGGAGTGCTGCTGCGGCGGCGTGTCCGCTTTTGAGAGGCTCGACGGGGTCTACCTGCGATTGGCGCGATTGGGACTGGTCTTGCTGGATATCCTTCCGTGCCCATATTGGGCGTGCTCTTTCACATTCGTCCATATCCTCGTTCTGCGTTTATAAGTTCGTATCGTGGCGAGTGCGGTCAAGTGGCCTTGCACTGATCGTCTAGCTTGTGTCCAAGAAGTCGTCCGACTGATTCGCGCACACCTTGATCTTTTTGGTCCCCTGTCTGGTGATGTGACCGCTTATTGGGTTCGTGTGCGTACTCTGCAGACTGATGTGGTTTCTTTGTGTGAGGCGATGTTACTTATTCTGCGATCGATTGTCCGGGACCACCTTTGTGATGGGCGATATGGTGCCGCCGGCCATTTATTGTTTGCTTTTCTTGCTCAGAGCCTGGCGTTTGCCCAGCTGCGGCTGGCCATGCGATCTCGGTGGGCTCCCAAGCGGGCGATGCGTGCCCTTGCTGCTATCCCCCGTGAGATACTTTTTCATCTCGTGAACGGTGCTGTTGAGTGGTTCGGGCTTCAGCAGAGAAGTTTGCGGTAGTTCGAACGGCAAAGCGAACGTTGCTCGAGCTCGTGGTCGTCACGGTCTTCCTGAAAACGTGGGCGGAGCATTCTATAGCGTTGCCTGGCTTTCATTGTCGTCGTGATTATGACTTGCCGCGGTTCGTTTCTCTTCGTAAATATGCTGACGGTGTCTGCTTTCTTCTGGTGGTCTGGTGTCCGACGCGGGTGAAGGCGCTTACCATTGACAGGGCGCTGATCCAGATGTTGTGTCCTGTGCGCAAAGGCAGCAGAATTCCAGGTTTCTTCAGACCCTGTAGCGTCGCGGGTTTCATCTCCGACCCGTGCGAGCCGAGCCCCGACCTCGACCATTTCACCGCTTTCGTGTCCGATCGGGTGCTTCAGAGTGGAAGCCGGCGATGTGCCGTGATGTTTTTTGGAAGAAGCTTGGGAAGAAGTCCAGTTTTTTCCGTGGTGCGAGGCAGTTTCAAGAAGCTGGGTTTGCTTCATTTGCGATGCATGGCTATTGTTGCTGGTGTGTTTGGTCCTCTGAATCTTCTTGGCCGTGATCCCTTGTATCTTATTGTGCGTCTTGCTTGTAATGCGCCTACGAATGCGGACATTGTGTTTCCGTCTTCTGGGTTTCCGCGGCAGAAAACTAAGTACATGTTATATATATATATATGAGCTAGTTGGTGCCATTCAGGCTCGAGTGGGTGGTTTCCCGACGCAGTTCGCAGCGCGATCTCATCTGAACCGCCTTTTGTGCTCCGTTCCCCTATGGCAGTACCTCGTGACCTGTTTCGCCGGTTGCATCATATTCAAATGTGTCTGGCTGCTCTTCCAGAAATTCGTTGTGAGCCTGCCCGAAGGTGGGTGTTTGCCCATGTCGGTGCTCTTCCTGCTAGAGCCTCGGTCTGGGCCGATCGATTCAATGTCAAGCGTGTCCTTCGACGTTTATGCCGTGCCGATTTACAGCGGATGCCTGCTGCAGTTCTTTGCCAGTGCGTTCTTGCCCCGTCGTTGTCGGCGTATCCGGGTCCGTGGGCGCTACCAGTCTGGCCGTCTGTTCCTCGCGTCCAGCGAGTACTGCAACGTTAGTGGGACCAATGATCTCAGAGGCATCGGCTTCAACATCGTAATCGAAATCGCATCCGTCGTGCTCTGAATGCTTGTCTTCGGGTGCTGCCTGTTCCATCGCACCCCTCAGCCAGGCGCAGTCATTGAAACGTATGTTTTCGGAATCTTGTTTTTTCCGCGTAGTGTTTCGACATGGGGTTGCAAGAACTTGACTCAGGCATAGCTGGTTTAGCGTGCTGCCGTTGGTCCGCATCGCGATCTCGTTCGCAAGATTTTGGCTGATGAGTGGTTGTGGCGATTTCCTGTTCATTTGCGGCCTCATGATGAGCTGGTGTGGCATGAGGCTCGCGCCCAGCGTGGTCTTCCCGAGTTCGTGATGCATCGGCGTGGGCGCCAGCGCGCCGTTCGGCCTCCTTCTCTCTGCCCGTTCTTCAAGCCGAAGTGCTTATGATCTTGTGGCGGATGGAAGCGGGGTCGCTTATCTGACTTATGCGTGCGGAGGATCATTGATCTGTCTTCCACCCCTGTCGCCCGTCCGTGAGGCGTCATTGGGCGCGCCGCCCATTCTGCTCTTGAGATTTCAGGTGTTGGGCATGAGATCTTGAATATTGTTGATCGCGTTGTGCGACGTGGGTTGGAGGAGATGGCAGCGCCCCCCCCGTGGCTGCTGTCTGCGCCGCGGCCGCCAGGTGCGCGGTCGACTCCAACTTGCGACGGTTGACGTTGATCGGGCCGTCGAGAGTTGCCGGGACAATCTGTCGCGCCAGCTTGGCTGTGATTGGTGCCCCAGTTGCGGTCAGTCACAGGCGTTCGCGCAATTTTGATTGTCAGGGGATCTTAGTATAAAGCGTCCGCAGCGACGCGTTCCTGGAGAGGTGAGCCTTGTCTCCAGAAGATTTCAGGCTGGCATCATTCACGGGCCTGACCTGTAGGTTCGCGTGCGTGGGGGGCTTCGTCTTTGAGCTCCTTGGGCGTTTGATTGGCGAGGCCATCCGCACTGCCGCTGTTTCGGTTCGTTCTGCTCATCAAGAACTTTGGATGCCTCAGGGTGCTCGGGAGTTTGGCCCTCTTTGGAGAAGGCTTGGAAGCGGTGTCGTTGCGCGGGCGATGTTATCTCGCTTAGCCTTCGCTTGTTTGCGTGAGAGTGTTTGTCGAGAACAGGTTTTTTGGCCAGTACCTGTCTGTTCCAGTCTTCGGGTATCCCGGCATTGCATGATTCTGGTTGCCTTTCTCCAGGCGGTGATGTCTTTGACTGGATCAATGAAACATTCCGCCTGTATCCCCGTTCGATGGGTTGGAGGAGGCAGCAGCGCATGTGATTATATGGGGCCTCTGGCAGTCACCGTGGTGTATTTATCCCTTGACATGGTTGCTCACCATCTACGTTTTGGAGAATTTATTCGCCTCTGTTGAGTAAGCTGGCTTCGTGTCGGGCTGCCGGTCCAGCGGGGCCCTTGGTGGTTGCAGTTGTTCTTGAATGTGCGTTGGAGCTGCGCAAACGTGGCTATCCGATGCCTGTCGTTACTAAGTTCGTGCATTCACTTCTGCCTTCGTCGTCTGTGCTTTGCGCTCGTAGGTTGGCGGTCCCAAGTCCGCTGTCTCGCTCGTATTCGACGCCGACGAGTTCCCGCCGTGGGGCGTGGCAGCGGCGGCAAGGGCTTCCAGCTTCGTGACCGCTATGGCCGCGATCGGGACATTGATCGTCGCGGGGGTCGCGGTGGCCGCGAGTGGCGTGATGACCCGTGGTCGCGATCGAGACTGCGGCTACTCTCTCCGTCATGGTGACTCTCATTCTGAAGAAAAGCTCGTCGTGCGAAGCGTACCTTGGATGAGACGAGCCTTTTAGTTCAGTCGGTTCCAGGAGTGGGAATTGAGGGGGGCCTGGGGCCCAGAGTTTAAGCGCCAGGGTGACACCCTGGCGAACGCGGTTGGTTTTAAGCTTCATCGGGCGCTGGCTGCGTTTGCGACGACTGCGGCTGCCTCGAGTGCTCCGGGTTCTCCTGCAGCTGCGGGCGCTGGCCCCTCGGCCCCCTCTTTGCTCCGCGGCCGCCGCCGCTGGAGCCGTCGCCGCCGCCGGCCCAGATCTTCGAGACTCGGAAGGAGGACGCGCCCGGGCCTGGCCACGAGTCCGGGTTAGCCGCGGTCCAGAAGTGCATCTTCAAGTGCACGTGGGGTTCGAAATTCAAGCTTGCGGAGGATACCTCGGAGGGGCCGAGAGCTTCCGCCTAGCCCAGTGGCAAGTGGCACCACGGCAGAGCCGCTGAGGCAGATATCCACGCGTGTTGAACCACGCGGTGTATCACCGGGATTAAATCACCACCACTATCATCCTCCTCCTCCTCCTCCTCATCATCATCATCATCATCATCATCATCATCTGCAGCATCATCATCATCATCATCATCATCATCATCATCATCATCATCATCATCATCATCATCATCATCATCATCATCATCATCATCATCATCATCATTATCATCATCATCATCATCATCATCATCATCATCATCATCATCATTGTCGTCATCATCATCATGATTGTCGTCATCATCATCATTCGTATTCTAAATTTTGATTGTTCTTTGTTATCTTACTATCGTCGGTTTCTCTATTTTAATCTGTTCATTGTCAGGACCATCTTCTCGATAATCGTGATGCTTATTGTCATCAAACTCACCACGCCTGGACCACAGGTGCTTCGAGTTTGCTTGCAGGTGGGGGGGACCGTTCGTCTGATCGAAACATGGCGCCGCCGCCGTTGCGCGCGCGAGGTCCTGACAAGTTCGTGCGTTCAGCCCTGTGTCTTCGTTGAGTCTTCGTTTTTGCGCCTGCCCTCTTGTGTTCCCCTGTGCCCCATTGCTGCTGCTGTCGTCGCTGTTGCTGCTGCTGTGCGTCCTCTCCCGCGGGCCACTGTTTCTGCTGCTCCGCTGTGCCTATGCCGCGTGTGGTGGTGGTGGTGGTCGGGCTGCCCTTTGCCGTGGCCTCTCGAATTGTGATCACGATCTGCTGGTCGAGCCGGTCTCTAAGTTGGCGGCCCTCCTTGGCGCGCCGATTCGCCCCCCCTGCCCCCCTCCTCCTGCCGCCCCCGCCGACGGTGGCGCACGAGTCGGACGATCTGGTCCGCCCAGCCGCCGCTGCCAGCTCCCTGTCGTGAGAGAGTGCCCCTCTCTCCGCGGCCGCCGCCGCCTGCCCCCCCCGCGCGATCTGGCACACGGGCGGGGTGCTGCTGCTGCTTCGTTCCCTTGGGCCGGCCGCGGGGTCTGTTTGGGTTGGCTGCGGGTGGAGCTCCGACCCCATCGCCGCGGCGTGTTCGGCGGTCGTCGCCTCCAGGGCGCACAGCGGATGCGACCAGGCTGTGGCTGCACACTTCGGTTCCCCCTTCCCCTCCCCCTCTCCCTCCCCTTCCCCCCTCCTTTCTCTCCCTCCGTTTCCTCCTCCTCCTCCTCCTCCTCCGGCTCGTCCCCCTACTCTTCTTCTTTCTCCTCCTCTTCCTCTCTTTTTCCTCCCTCCCCCCTGCCTTCCCCTCCTCCATCCCTTCGTCCTCGTCCTCCCTGGCGCTTCTGGCGCCGCCCCTGGCGCGCCCCGCGCGCCGGGGAAGGGGGCCCTCCGCCGATCCAGATTGGTTTGCGCGGGCGTGCGAAGATTTGTGCTTATGTCGGTTTTCGTTATCGCATCGATCGATCGATCGATCTTTCGATCGTTGTCGTCGTTTTCGATCGATCGAGGGCGTTCTAGGGTTAAGTCGGCCCTGTCCCTCTACAGGGGGAATATTCAAACATAGTCAAACATCGTTTTTTTTTGTTTTTCTCATTTTTGGGCATCTTTTGGCATTTTGTGAGCATATAATTCTTCGTCCAAAATCCCTCTGTAGGGGGACAGGCCCGACTTATTTCTAGGGCGCTCTGGCGGGTCCTCGGGGAGGCTGCGGTGGTTGCGTTGCCCAAGGGGGGTAGCTCGGCTTTTTTGGGTTGGCTTCGCGCGTGTCCGTCGCGGGGAGGGGGGGGGAGCGGCGGCGCTCGTCGGCGAGACCCGCAGCTGGCACCTGGTCCCCACCGATCGGCAGGACCCGATCGGGAAGCTTTTCCTCCAGCAACTGGCCAAAGCCACGCACGGATTTCAATTTCTCACGTCCTCAACAATTGGCAGGCAATGTTGAATCAAGTGACGCTGGAAATGTCAACGCTTGGGGTTCACCCAGACTGTTTTGCAGTCTCCGTGCTCAACAGTGTGTCACGGGTCAAGGGCAGCCGAGTGTTCAGAGCTGAAGTCCAGACGTCTGCGAAGTTCCGTGGTGCCTGGGTGCCACCGTAGAGGAGGAGGAGGGGGAGGGGGAGGAGGCGGAGCAGGAAGAGGAGGCATGCAGATGCACACATAGAAGAAGTACACCGTCCAGTTGCGGTACACGGCCTGGCCTGTATCGATCGCCTGGTGTGCCAGCTCGTCCGCAACCTCCTTGAACTCCCCGTGTATGCGCATCAGCGTGCACCTCGCCCCTCTGCGTTCGAGCTGCGTGAGGCGATCAGTCGCCTCCGCGTGGAGAGGCCTAAAGCACGTCGCTGGCATCTCCATTCGAAAGTGCATTGCTTCACGACTCACATGAGTCAAGCTGGAAATAGAAGCTCGCGTGTTCTCGGCGCGCTGCATCGGTCAAGCAAGCCAGCAGGGCTCGGTATTCAGCCTCGTTTTTCGTTCATGCGCGTAGCGTTTTGCTGCCGTGGCCTGTCACATCTCCATGCTCCCACTGTGCGGCTCCAAAGCTGCTCTGTTGCTCACCCAGAGACTTCTTTGACGCCGCGCCGCCACATCGGCTCCTTAGAGGCATATGTTCGGGTCAACCGGCTGGGGCGGCAGGACTCGCATGGCCCTGCGCTCGTCCTGGATCAAATGCGGTGGAGAACACGTGAGCCAAGGATGTTCGACAATGTCGACCACGAGTTTCAGAACGTCCTCTGCGTTGTGGAAAGCGAAGCCTCTCGACAGCAAGGGCTTTGCCCGCCGCAAAAAGGAGGGCGGCCACTGTCTCAGATTGCTGAGTGGCCACCGCTCAACGGACACTGTAAACATGCAGAGGCTGGCGCCCCCACCTGTCCTGTGAACCGGCGTGCCCGCACGTCCGAGCATGGGCGAGGCGTGCCAAGGCACACCCCGAGAGAGGTTCCACGCTGTCTTCGCCCTCGCCGCAGAGCTTGCATTCCCAGTCGGCCCCGGCGCGCACGAATCTGCAGCGGCGCTCGGTGGGCACAGCGCTCGCGACCCACTGGAAGGGCGCCCACCGATGGCTCCGAGGGGCGGGCGATGGCACCCTCTGCAGATCGTCGAACGCCGCCTGCTGGTCGCGGCCCCGGTTCCGCAGGCGCTCCCTGAGCGGCGCTGGATCGGAGAGAGGGAGGGGTGGCAGGAAGGTGGGGAGGAGCGGAAACACGAGACCTTCGGCCTGGGACGCCCAAACTCGGGCAGCCCCCGTTGACCGCTCGCGCGGCAGGGGGGGCACCGCGGGACCGCGGGACACTCGCCAGGTGCCGTCGCCGTCGCTGTAGCCTCCAACCACGAACGCCCGAGCCAGGGCCCCCCCCCCTTGACCGCTCGCGCGGCTGGGGGAGGCACCGCGGGACACCCAGGAGATGCCGTCGCCGCCGCCGTGTCACTGCCCCCACAGATTTTCCGGCCCCGCGGCCCCGGGGCCTCCGAGGGTCAGGGAGACGAGGAGGTACGGAAGAGGGTGCGAGGCACGGAAGGCAGGAAGAGTGGCGAGGGAAGATGCGGAGGGAGAATGAACAGAGCGGAAGCGGACACAAGCGGGAGAACGTGTGGATACCGACAGGACACGGACGGGACCTGTGGCGTATCCCACTGTCGATCACACAGTCGATCGTGCAATCGATCTCACTATCGATCTATCCCTTTGTCGATATCGCGCCATCGCAGTTTCTATTTGTACCACTATCGAATTCACTCTCGATCTTACTGCCGATCTCACTATCGAATTCGCTCGAAGCTTCGAATTCGGGTTTCCTCCTCCCCACGGTCGTGGTGGTGTCATTTATTTTGCCGCGGGACGCTCGCGGCCACAAGTGAAATCGCCTGACCGGATGTGGGTGTGTGTGTGTGTGTGTCTGTCGGACACCAGCAGGACGCCAATCGGGACACCAATCGGGGCATCGACGGGACACCAATCGGGACACAGACGGGACACACACGGGACACCGACGGGACGCCGACGGGACACCATTCGCTCAATAACACAATGTATCCCGTGGCCAGTGATGCTGACATTGAAAGCCGTCTGGCGTATCGGGTTTTTTGCGATCCCCCCCCAAGACACATTGTGGATACCACCAGGGCACCACTGAGACACCATCGAAACACCACCAGGACACCATCATGACACCCATTGGTACATCAATCGGGACATCATCGGAACGCCGCCCGGGGCACCTATCGGGACACCACCAGGACACCACCGAGACACCATCGAAACACCACCAGGACACCATCAGGACACCAATCGGGACACCAATCGGGGCACCAATCGAGGCACCAATCAGGATACCATCAGGTTACCATCGACCTCACTATTGATTTCATTGTCGATATCATGTTCGATCTCGCTATCGGTCCAACTCGATCGATTCCATCATCGCTCTCACTGGATCGATCTCACGTTTCATCTCACTTCAGATATCACTCGTGATCCCACTATTAATATGAGTATTGATCTCATTGCCGATCTTACGATCGGTCTCACTATCGATCTCACCACCTGACACCACGGGGCACCCACGGAGCTCCGACAGGACACCGAAGAGACATTGTTGGGACACCCGCGGGACACCGACGGGACACCACGGGACACCATCGGCACACTGTCGAGACACCAATCGATTTCACTTTCGGCATCCCAGTCGATCTCCTAAACAATCTTACTATCGCTCGCAATACCGATCTCACTATCGGTTTCACCATAGATCTCATCATCGATCTCACCAGGGGACACCGAAGGATAAAGACGGGACACCGACGGGACATCGACGGGACACCGAGGAGACACCAACGGGACACCTTCGGGACACCGTCGGGACACCAATCGATCTCACGTTCGATCTCAGTTTGGATTTCACCATTGGTCTTGCTATCGATTTCACCCGTTCGATTTTGCAATCGTTCTCACTATAGGCCTCACGATTGATTTCACCATCGATCTCATCACGGGACACCGGCGGGACACCGTCGGGACACCGACGGGACACCGACGGGACACCAACGGGACACCGATGGGACACCGACGGGACAGCGACGGGACAGCGAACGGGACAGCCACGGAAGACCAATGGGACACAGACGGGACACCGACGGGACACCACGGCGGGACAACCCGACCACCGTTCGCCGGGGTAAAGGCTGACAGCGACGGGACACCACGGCAAGACAATCCGGCCACCGCTCTCCCACCGGGGAGGAAGGAGGGGCGGTGAACGGCTCTTGGCTCGCCCACAGCGGAGTCATTCCTCTCGCCCGTCCACGCAGCTTCGCCTCGCCCGCACGCACGACAGGAACCCGAAACCGAAACCGATTTCCTTGTGGGTGGCTCTCCGCTCCAGTTCGATCTCACCCCCCAAACTCCTCACTCTCCCTTCTTTTCCACTTCTTCCTCTCCCCCTTGGTGCCATCTCTCTTGACCCTTGTCTTCCGGTGTGTTCCCCTGCGCCGCCTTTCAGTTGCCCTCGTCCCTCCTCATCCTCCAGCTTCGCCTCCTCCTCTCCTCCTTCCCCCCCCTCCTGCCGCTGCGTCTCCATCTCCTCCCTCCGCCGAGGGAGCAGTGAGATACACCGATACCGCCACTGCCTGGACCTCTTTCAGGTTTGCGCTCTGCCCAGGCTTCCCCGCAGCGAGTCCGGCCGTGGCGGCGAGGGGACGGGAGCGGCATCTGTATGTTTTACTTTTCTGCTCTACCTTCAAGTCGGGCACGTCCCTCTACAAGAGTGGTATTCCGGAGACGATTTTTTGACAATTTTTGAATATTTGTTTGCATCTTTGGGGTCTTTTTCATGTTTAGCCCAAAATCCCCATGTAGAGGGACACGCCCGACACAAATCTACCTCCGCCTCGTCATCCCTTCCGTCCCCCCTCTCCCGTCCCATTTTTTGGCCTCACCGCTGCCCCCCCCCGCCGTCGGGAGCGGGCAAGGGCGGGAACGCGTTGGGCGCCAGGCGCCTCCTGCCACGTACCCGTGCTGGCTGGGACCCTGCCCTACCCCATCCGCGGGCCCTCAGGAGCGGGGCGGACGTGACGGCAGGTGATTTTACGCGTATATGCATCAACGGTGCCGATTTGCGAAACATGAGATGTCATTTGTATGCCTATATACACTCAGCATATAGTTGAACATATGTACGCATGTATGTATGTTTGTATGTATGTATACATAATGTATGTATGTATGTATGTATGTATGTATGTATGTATGTATGTATGTATGTATGTATGTATGTATGTATACA
This sequence comes from Prorocentrum cordatum, assembly GCA_963575745.1. Classification (NCBI taxonomy): domain Eukaryota; class Dinophyceae; order Prorocentrales; family Prorocentraceae; genus Prorocentrum; species Prorocentrum cordatum. The sequence continues at coordinate 42,387 of CAUYUJ010016799.1, forward strand.
AGTATATAAGTATGTATGTATGTATGTATGTATGTATGTATGTATGTATGTATGTATGTATGTATGCATGCATCATGCCTTATGTATGCATGCATGCATGTATGCCTGTATGTCTGTCTGTCTGGCTGGCTGTCTGTCTGTCTGTATGTATGTACGTACGTACGTGTGTATGTATGTGTTCATGCCTGTGTGTATGTATATGTATGTATATATACACCTTTACATATACACAATACATAAATAAATACCGCCCACCCCGGGCCCCAGGTCCCACACCTCCCCGTGACATCTCGGGGACGCTCCCAGTACCGCTCCCCCGGCCTTTCCAGGGAGCCTCCACAGCGCCCCAGGAGGGACCAAGACGCTTCCCAGGAGCCCCCAGAATGCGCCAGGATGGTCCAAGACGCTCCCAAGCAGCCCAAGTCAGCCTTCCGATGGCTCTCGAGGCTCCCAGGTGGCCTCCAAGAGACCCCAAGAGAGAGGTCCGAGAGGCGTCCTGGGACGGCGTGAAGAGGCCCAAATCGTAGATTTTCATAGTTTTTTTCAAATGTTTTTGGCTTCTCGCGTTTTCGAGCTTCCAATGGTCCAAGAGCGCCGAAGAGGCTCCCAAGACCGCCCCAAGACCACCCAAGAGACCCTCAGGACGGCTCCAAGACGGGCCAAGAAGGCTCCAAGACTGCCGAAGAGGCGTCCAGGACAGCCCCAGACCACCCCAGAACAGGGCCAAGATGGGCCCAAGAGCGGGAGCAGAGAGGCCTCCAGGACCCCCCAGAGGCCCCCAACACCCCCCCGATCCCTGAGAGGCCCCAAAAAGACCACGACGAGGCTCCAAGAACAGCCCAAGAGAGCTGCGAGAGCCGTCCCGAGAGAGCCCCAAGAGGGTAATAAATCGTTGGATTCCAATGGTTTTTCTAATGTTTTTCGCCTTCTCACGTTATCCCGCTTCCAACCCTCGAAGATCGAGGCTTGAAAAAAAAAGGAAATTCCCAGAATTCCTTTTTTTCAAAGTGGGACTCCTACTCGGAGATCCCACACATCCCCTGACATCTAGCCTGTACCGAGCTCCCCGGCTTCCCGGGGGGCCCCCAAGACGCCCAAGGACAGCCCAAGACGACCCCAAGGAGCCTCCAGAACGAAAAGAACGGCCCAACACGCTCCCGCGCAGCCCGAGACACCCTTCCGACGGCTCTCCAGGCCTCCAGGAGGCCTCCAGAGCTTCCAGGGGGTCCGGAAGATCCCACACCCCTGAGGGGTCCGGCTAACAAAACCCGCGAGGCACAAACAAACAACAGCGCCGAACAGCGCCGAAAAACTGGAAAAACATTGAAATCCCACGATTCGGCGCTGTTTTTTTCAAGTTTGGCCCCCTCTGGCACAATAGACGACAGTTCAGACCCCCCTCACCTCCCAAAAAAGAACCCAGGAAGTCTATGAGGGCCCCAAATCGTTGAATACCTAGAAATCAAATTAATGATTTCTGCGTTTCCCCACTTCCCCTTCTATACGATTCCGAGGCTTGCGCAGGGCCTCCAAGGGAGCCCCTCGACGCAATAAGCGACCAACATGATATTACATGAGTCCCCCTATCAAACCTAGCTAGAACTTGAGCGCGCGCGAAGCGCGCGGTGGTTCTAGTACATATGTTTTTATATACATATAAATTTGCATACACATATACATTTACATAGGCATAGAACATATATATATATTCACACGCATCTGTGCATTTATTCCCCAAAACAGTGCTTGCACTTAGGGGTTCTCGTTTCTCTTTGAAAGAGCTGGCCTTGAATGTCAGTCTGGTGGTTCCGTGCTCGCCCCGTCGCCGCCTCGTCGCCGCCTCGTCGTCGCCCGTCGTCTGGGCCTGGGTGTCAGTCTGGTGGCTCCGTGGTCGCCGTCGCCGCCCCGTCGCCGCCGAGATTGCACAGCATAAATTGCATCACGTTGATTGCACTGCGTGTATTCTCCTTCCCACAAAGGACTTCGGATCCACCATCCTTCCCCCCCCTGGACTTATTCGTGCCCCCTGGGGATGCCAAATTTCCAATCGATTCTGCCCCATCGTTCATTTTAAAGTTGAATTTTTACCATCCCAACCTGGCCAGCAATCGCCCTTTACCCATGAGGAATGATATTGTGCGCGTGCATTCGTTTATCAAACATCAGCAATTATCAAGCATCTTGTGCAGCATATGGGACGAACTGCACACGCGCGCGCGCGTCGTTGCACGCGCATGCCGAAATCCGTCAAACACACTAGGTGTCGTATGGATTTCAATGAATCCATATGAACTCATGTTTTTTTGCAACCTGATGGTTTGAAACAGGTCTGCTCGCGCGGTCTTGCACATTTTTTTGAAAGGAACGAAAGACTGAGCGTTTTTTGTAGAAAAACACGGTTCCTAACATGCGACCAAGCCGGCCTCTCGCGCGCGGATGTCGGGATCATTCGAACGCCCTGTGCGCGTGTGCTGGGCGGGCGCATTTCCTGTCAAATAGCGCCATGCGGGCCACTCGCGCCCGTCGACCGCGCGCGCATGTCGAAATCTTGTCAAATGTTTCATCACCGTCGCGTGAGCACCATCATTGTCATCGGCGTGATCAGCATCGGCGCCCTCAATGGCCTTGCCGTCGTCGCCCTCATCGTCGTCACCAGCATCGCTACTATCATCATCGTTTCTACAGTTGCTGTCTTCGACATGATACCTGGCCCGCCTGAGCCACCGACTCGCGGTGAAGTGCCCGCGCAACAGCGCGGCCTGCGAGACGCGTTTGGAAGTCCCCAGCGGTCAGCGCCACAGCGGCCGCGCCGGTCGCGCCAGACTGGCTGGCTGGTCTGCGCGCGAGCCTGCGCGTGCTAGCGCGGCCGCAGCGATGCGCCAACTAGCGCCAAGCAGGCATCACAATCGCGGCCGCCTGGGTTTTGCAAATCTAATTGCGGGTGGATGGGTGGGGGTCTTGGGCAAGCAGTCGGGTTGACAGCTCAAGTTTGGCAGGGTGCATTATCATTTCTAAACAGATAATAGGATCTACCGCCCCCGCGGACTTAATGGTACTTTTGTTGTGCTGCAATTTACATATGATTCTTCCCCATCGTCCATCCGAGATGTGCATTCGTATCATCCCAACCAAACAGGCATCGCCTCTTTCATCCTCTGCGGAAAAACACTGCGCGCGCACTCGTTCATGAAAGGCATCAATTTTGAAGAACCCCCTGCAACAAAACGGGGCGAAGTGCACACGCGCGCGTCGTCGCACGCGCACGCCGAAATCTTTGAACAACCTTAGGCTTCGTAAGGACTGAAAAATCGAGTGTCCCGAAACATAAAGAACATACATGATTTCGCAGCAAGATGCTTCAAACCAAGCCTGCGCTCGCGCTCTTGCAGATTTTATGACATCCGTCATACCGTTGCCTCTACCGTTGTCGTTCCTGGCTGATTTCGGCGGATTCTCTACTGTTGTCGACGTTGCCATGATTCCATGATACCGCGTCCGCCCAAGTCGCCGACTCGCAGTGAAGTCCCCGCTGGGATGTGCCCAGCGCGTCGGTCGCGCCAAACTAGCTGACCGCTTCGCCTGCGAGCATGCGCGGGCTAGCGCAATCGCAGAGATGCACCAGCCAACGCCAATAGTTTATCGCAATCGCAACCACAGGGGTTTCCAAACCAAGCTGCGGGTGGGTGGGTGGGACGGTTGAGCTAAGAGTCCAATTGACAACTCACTGCGGACAAACATTTATTGCACCATGTAGATTCTCTTTTCGCAAGGAGTATCTAGGATTTGCTCCCTCCCCCCCGGAGTGAGCGTCCCCCCTTTTCGTATTGCAATTTACATTTGATTCCGCCTCATCGTCCATCTGAAATCGGAATCGTATCATCCCAGCCGGACTGGCATCGCCCCCCTCATCCTCTGCAAACAATGCTATGCGCGCGCTCTCGTGTATCAGAACTCGAACTTTATAGTTTTGGTAATCCCTTGCAATAGATGGGTCGGAGTGCAGGGTGATGTCGGTATTCCGTGGGAGGTCGAGAAGCCTCGGAACGCAGATCACTTGTTTTTTCAAATGTCCCGGTCGAGTGTAGGCCACGAAATGCGGTATCGGTGGGCCGAATTCGCACTGTCGTGCAGTAGGCATGAATGCGTTGCTCAGTGGTGTTTTCACGCATCCCAAAATAATGTCAGAGATGAAATGCGTGAGAGGTGCGCCGAAACTAAGCTTTGGCAGCCCTGATGTCGTATCTCACTAGTGTTTTTGCGTGCCCCAGGCCCACGGGCGAATTACGAATGTTGGCCGGCGGAGTGCTGACATCGGCCGGCGGAGTGCGGCGGGGGGGGGGGGGACCGGCGGAATCCGCGAAGCCCTTCTCAAGCACTCCTTCTGCATGCTTCTCATTCTCCTCCACCCTGTTATCATCATCTCGCTATCTTGTCTCGACGCCTAGCACGGCAAGGGCTCGCAGGGGGCCCGCCAAAGTTGATCGCTTCGTTCACTCCGCCGGCCCACATCGAAGACGCATGCGGCGAATCACCGCCGCCCCCTGCCTTTTTGGAAGCGCCTGTGTGGCCGAACGTTGTGTCCATGGCTCGACGAAGCTATCGGTCTATCTGTTCCCCCCAGCCGTTGTGGAAACCATTCTGGGGGAGAAGGAAGAAAAATAGTACCAATAATCAGCATATTAGTAATACAAAGGATAATACTAGCTGTAATGGTGATAGTAAAAAGATGAATGATAGTAAAAAGAGGGCTCATAGTAGTAATCTGAATAATAATGAGAAGAAACCAGACATTTGCTCAGCACGCCAAGCACCCCTTGTGGCACCGCAGCTGTGGCTCAACGTGGCAGTTAGTGCTTGGCCTAGAGATCGGATCATGTGTTCCCCGAGTTGGTCAGGAGGGGATTCGGGGAGCATGCGAGGGAGGAGGAGGAGGAGGAGAAGGAGAAGGAGGAGGATGACCCGTCCGAAGGCAGTTGTCAGGGGGCGTTTCGAGCGAAACGCTTAAAGTGTGAAAAAAACGTATGGTTTTTCAATATTCTCGTTTCTTGGGCCATCTTGGAGGTCATCCGAGACCCTTCCGACATGATCTGTTGCAGCATTGCATGTTTGCTGATGTCTGCAGCGGAATGGTCATTGTGGAAGATCCGAAGATGAGGCTATCGATTTCATCATCGCCATTTTTCGAGGATGTCTCGTGCGAAACGCTCATTCTTACCACAAGGCGTCTTGGGCCAGGATCCCCAACATCGCGGCTTGTGGATGTCCCAAGCGAAACGGCCGTTGTTGGAGACGCTGGTGGCGCAGCGGGCGGGCCATTCCGGGTGGCCGGCGCGCTGGGCCGGGGCAAACCAAACCCAAGCGTCAAGCAGTGGCGAAGCGTCCTGGCTCGCCTATAGCCCTACCAAACAATGTTCTAATAATCTTTTGTGGTTTCCACGAAATGTTCTTCGAACATTTCTGGTTGGAACTGTCTTGTTGTAACACATACGGCTTAAGTTCTAAGAACATTGTTTTTGCTCTTAGAACATTTTTGGGTTCTAAGAACATTTCGTGGTAGGACTACAGAAATGCCGGGACGGTCGGTCCCTGCTCAAAAACCAGTAGGATCGAGCACGCCATGCACTTTCATAGCAAGACTACAGGGGGCGGCGAATCACGCAAAGCGTGCGTAGCGTCGCGATTCGTTAGTTGGGAGAAATAACAGGGGGGGGAGTGGGGGGTGGCAAGCTCGGGATCGGAACAGACGGCCCAAATTTCGGACTTTTTCGGCCCAAGACGGCCCAAGTCAGCCCCAAGAGCGCCTCAGAGCCAAGACAACCCCAAAAGTCCCAAAGCGCCCAAGATACTTCAAGACTGCGTCGGAGAGGTCCATCTTTGGTCTTCACCGCGTCCAACACGGCCCAGGAGGCCTCGCCAAGAGAGCCCCAAGATGGCCTCAGGAGGTTCCCAAGGGGACCCAAGAGGGCTCCCAGAGGACCCCGTGACGGCCCAAACCCGCCAAAACGGCCCAAGAGGGTCCCGGGACGGCCTCTCGAGGGCCCCAATACGGTCCAAAAAAGTTCCAAAAGGACCCCCGGGCTGGCCCGGAAATTCAATATTTATATAGATTTTCGCAAAGTTTGTCGCTAGATGTTGCTATGTCGTGCCGAAGCCTTAACACCAACAAGGTTTTAAGGCACTCAGCCAGTTATTTCGCGCCCTCACAAAATAAGTGGCGCGCGCGTCATGGCTCTTGCACAGAAGGGAGGGGGAAGGATGAGGAGGTGAAGAAGGTGGACGGGGAAAGGATATAGGGCGCGAGAGATCGGAGAAGGTGGTGTGCGTCGCGACGCGGAAGAAAGCGTTCGTGGCGGATGGGGCTGTGGGCGGGGCTCCCACTGGAGCGCTGGGGACGCGGGGGGGCTCGGGATGGGCTGGGCTCCTACCGGGGCGCTGGGGACGCGGGGGAAGGAGGGTGGGGGAGGTGGCGTGCGTCACGGGGCGGAGCCCCCACTGAGGCGCTGGGGACGCGGGGAGGGAGGTGGGGGAGGTGGTGTGCGTCGCGACGCGGAGTAAAGCGTTCGTGGCGGAGGGGGCAGCGGGCGGGGCTCCCGCTGGGGCGCTGGGGACGCGGGGGGGCTCGGGGCAGGGCAGAGAGCCACGGCGCGGGGTTCCCACTCTGGCGCTGGGGACGCGGGAGGGGGGGTGGTGTGTGTGTGTGTGTGGTTGTGTGTGCGACGCGGAATAAAGCGTTCGTGGCGGAGGGGGCAGTGGGCGGGGCTCCCGCTGGGGCGCTGGGGACGCGGGGGGGCTCGGGGCAGAGAGCCACGGCGCGGGGGTCCCACTCTGGCGCTGGGGACGCGGGGGGGGGGGGTGCGACGCGGAATAAAGCGTTCGTGGCGGAGGGGGCAGTGGGCGGGGCTCCCGCTGGGGCGCTGGGGACGCGGGGGGGCTCGGGGCAGAGAGCCACGGCGCGGGGGTCCCACTCTGGCGCTGGGGACGCGCTGTGTGTGTGTGTGTGTGTGTGTGTGTGTGTGTGTGTGTGTGTGTGTGTGTGTGTGTGTGTGTGTGTGTGTGTGTGCGTGTGTGTGTGTGTGTGTGTGTGTCTGTGTGAGAGAGAGAGAGAGAGAGAGAGAGAGAGAGTGTGTGTGTGTGTGTGTACGACGCGGAATAAAGTGGTCGGAGTTCTAGACACCCTGTGTAAACGCGATCTCTGTCCCCGCCAAGCAGGTAGCGGGAAGAGCGAGGTTCGAGTGATGACGTTCAGGTGGTGCGAAGCCCTCTAGGGAGGGGTCCAGGGGAGGGGCGAGGGGGGAACGTTTGAGTGTTAATGGCTGCTTGGGGGGCCGTTTCCTTTGCATTTGTTCGAGTGAAGTGGCTCGCGGGCGCATTCCATGGCGCGTTTCCTTATATTGTTTCGAGTGAAGCGGCTCAAGGGCCCCAAGACCGCCCAAGAGGGCACAAAAACTACCCAAAGACTGCCTCCAGACGGTCCAAGAGAGCCTCGAGACGGCTCCAGAGGCCCTCCAGAGGGCTATCGAGAGGGCCCCCCAGGGGCAAACCACAGTGATGTTTCTATGGTTTTGGCAGGTGTTTGGGGTTCTTATTTTTTCGTGCCAAGAACGGTCCAAAACGGCCCAATCGGCTCCAAATATCAACCCAAGACGGCCCAAGAGGATCCCGAAAGGATCCGAAAACGGTCCCAGGGGGGCCCAAGACGGCCCCAGAGGGGCCCACAACGGCCCAAAGGTCCCCAAGACGCCGCAACAGGGCCCCAAGATGGCCCCAACAAAGCCCCCAAAGGACCTGCAATCTGTATTGATTTTCGCAAGGTTGGTTGCTAGATGTTGCTATGTCGTGCCGAAGCCTTAACACCAACGGGGTTTCAAGACACTAAGCCAGCCACCTCGCGCCCTCACAGAATAAATGCGATTTCTGTCCCCATGCTAAGCAGGTAACGGAAAGAGCGAAGTACGAGTGATGACGTTCTGGTGGGGCGAAGCCCTCCAGGGAGGGGTCCAGGGGAGGGGCGAGGGGGGAACGTTTGACTGCTTGGGGGGCCGTGTCCTTTTTGTATTTTTTCGAGCGAAGCGGCTCGCGGGCGCCTTCCATGGCCCGTTTCCTTTTAGTCTTCGAGTGAGGCGGCTCAAGGGCCCCAAGACCGCCCAAGAGGGCACAAAAACGACCCAAAGACTGCCTCCAGACGGTCCAAGAGAGCCTCAATCAAGACGGCTCCAGAGGGCCATCGAGAGGGCCCCCAGGGGCAAAACACATTGATGTTTCTATGGTTTTGGCAGGTGTTTGGGTTTTTTTTTTTTTCATGCCAAGAACGGTCCAAAACGGCCCAAGAGGCTTCAAAGATCGACCCAAGACGGCCCAAGATGATCCCGAAAGGACCCGAAAACGGTCCCAGGGGGCCCCAAGACGGCCCCAGAGGTGCCCACAACTGCCCAAAAGGTTCCCAAGACGCCCCAAGAGGGCTCCAAGACGGCCCCAAGAGAGCGCCAAGAGGGCCCAAAGAGGCTCCCAAGAGGGCCCCAAGATGCCCCCAAGATGCCAAAAGGCTTTCAAGACGCCCCTAGACGGCCCAAAAGGGCCCCAAGACGGCCCAGAATTGCCCCAAAAGGGCTCCAAAAGGGTTCCAAGAAGACCCCGACGAGGCTCCAGAGACGCTGAAGAACACCATGGCTCCCATCAGCGAGCGGTGGCGTAACAAGCTCTTGACACCAAGCCTCCCCAGAGCGCGGTGACGTACAAAGCTCGGCACACCAAGGCTCCCAAGAGCGAGCCGCAACGTAAACATCTCTGAACACCAAGGCTCCCAAGCGCGAGCGGCGACGTAACAAGCTCGTACCATCAAGGCTCCCAAGAGCGAAGGGTGCCGTGCCGTGAGCCTTCTCGGGCAAGTTCCAGAGGCGCTCTTTCCGCTTCTGTGCCGGCCCAGGTAACGGAAAGAGCGAGGTACGAGTGATGACGTTTTTGTGTGGGGCGAAGCCCTCTAGGGAGGGGGTCCAGGGGAGGGGCGGGGGGGGGGCACGCATACGAGGGGCAAGGTTATGGGGTTCGCTGCCTTGATACGACCATAACGAAACGCAACACGTACCGTGCTCAACCCGTGCCACGCACGTGTTGGCCCATGTTTTGGCGAACGTACCTCGCCAGACCTGCGTCTTCAATCTGCGAGTCCAGCTCCGTGTAAAAACGCTACGGGCTGCGTGCTGCGCTTCGGGGAAGCGAAGGTCTGGGGGGCTAGGTTCAGCGGGGGGGGTGCGCGTCAACCCTCAGTTGCCCATGCATTGCCGATCGGGGCCTGGTAGCGCTCCCCGCCCAGGAGCGTGCGGTTTCGCTGCCGGGCGCACGTCACCGACCCGTCGGCGATGCATCGCCGATGCTGCATCGATGCTCTGCCCCCCAGGAGCCGGTCCTCCCTCTACCCCTTGGCATCGCTCGGACTTGTGCAGTTGTTGTCGGCGAGGACCATCGAAGAGCATTGTGGGTCACCTTACGAAAATACACTCACGAAATCGAAACATGCACAGGGAATGGACGTCCGAGCGATGGCGACTACCGCTTCCCCTCGCCTCCTCTTCCTCCGGCTCCTCCATCCGATGCATCCGACACTCTCGCGGGCGACGCTGCTGCCACGCCCGAGCAGTGTGGCAGCAGACCGCCTTTTCTGATGCGGTCGCTCCTCCTCGTCCTCCCCGCTTCCTCCTCGGCCTGCGCAGCTCACACAGCCGCGAGCGTGTCGCTGTCGTGCCCAGTGCTGCCAATCGGAGGGCTACGGCTGTCGTTTGCCCTCCTGTCGTCCCTCGCTCTTGGCCGCCCGCCTCGCCTCTTCCCGCGCGGTCTGGTCTCCCCGGCTGCCGCTCCAGGAGTGCGCTACTACTACGACGGGATGGCCTGGCCCAGCTCGCTGCTGGTGCCTCGCGCCCAGAGCCTCGTGGGCCGCCGCCAAGAACAGTAGCAGGGGGAGAAGGAGGAGCAGCAGGAGGAGCAGGAGGAGGAGGGAGGGAGGGAGGGAGGAGGAGGAGGAGGTGGAAGAAAGGAGGAGGTGGTGGAGGAGGAGGGACATCGTCGTCGCGCTGCTCGTCACCATCATGCAGCCGCTCGCCAGGGTCAGTGTGCAGCTCGG
>CAUYUJ010016799.1:57500-82500 GCA_963575745.1 Prorocentrum cordatum
GACGAACAGGGCTGGTATCCAGGGTTTGGGGGATACGTGTTGACTGGCACACGAGCAGATAAGAACGAACAGTATTAAGCTGGTTGTTGTTGTTGTTGCTGTTTTTGTTGTTGTTGCTGCTGCTGTCGTTGTTGTCGATGATGAGGGTGATGGTGATGCTGTTGATGCGGATGATGCTGATGATGCTGATGATGATGACACTAATGCTGATGCTGCTGCTGATGATGATGATGCTGATGATGCTGATGATGGGGGAGCGGAGAAGGATGAGGGTGAGGAGGAGGAGGAGAGGAGGAGGAGGAGGAGGAGGACCAGGAGGCGGAGGTGGTGGGTGGAGGAGGAGGGCTCTGGCCGTCCTCCGTCCTTGCCCCTACCATCCGTCCTCCTCTGCCGCCGTCCCCCCCCCCCCCCTGGGCGCCATAGTTCACCCTCCGCAGGTGCCCTGGCGGGGGGCCCGCGGTGACAAGATCGTCCGCGTGTCGGCGATGTCCGCCCCGCTGTCGGAGCGGGAGGGACTGGGGGGGGGGAGGGCGAGCGGGGGGGGGGGGCGAGCAAGGACGAGAAGGATGAGGACGACGAGGAGGAGGAGGATGAGCAGGACGATGATGATGACGACGACGATGATGATGCTGATGCGGATGATGCGGGTGGCGATGATAATGATGACGACGGTATTGATGAGGCTGCTGCTGATGATGATGATGATGATGCTGATGATGATGATGATGATGATGCTGATGATGATGATGCGGCTGCTGATGCTGATGTTACTGATGCTGCTGCTGATGCTGCGGATGACGATGATGATGCTGCTGATGGTGCTGATGATTATGCTGTTGTTAATGATGTTTTTGATGGTGCTGGTGATAACGCTGATGAGGATGCTGCTGATGATGATGATGCTGATGCTGATGCGGATGCGGTTGATGCTGATGATTGTGATGGCGATGGTGACGATGATGAGGCTGTTGCTGATTATGATGATGCTGGTGCTGACGACTACGATGCTGATGATGTTGATGATGATGATGCATATGATACGGATGCTGATACTGCTGATGTTTTTGTTGTTGATGATGTTGTTGATGATGTTGGTGATGGCGATCATGATGATGATGGTGATGCTGCTGCTGCTGCTGCTGATGATGATGATGATGATGATGATGATGATGATGATGATGATGATGAGGAAGAGGAAACACACCCATACTGAGAACACTTACCTACATCACACGACTAATCAGACTACGTCGAGTGAGACGGATCATACGAATACTAGGAGGAATAGTGACACGAGGAATAGCAGGAGGATGGTGATGATGAGGGTGGGGATGCGGAGGGGGGAGGGCGGAGGGAGGAGGGAGGAGGGAGGAGAGAGGAGGGAGGAGGGAGGAGGGAGGAGGGAGCAGGTAGCAGCGACGAGGGAGGAGCGGGGAGGAAGGGCGCTCGGAGGGAGGCGGGAGGAGGGAGGAGGGAGGACACAGGATGGCGGAGGGAGGAGGGAGCAGGGAGCTGGGAGGGTGGATTGGGGAGGAGGGAGGGGAGATGAGCTAGGAGTGAGGGTGAAGGAGGGATGTGGAAGCAGGGAGGAGGGAGGAGGTGGGAGGGAGGCGGGAGGTGGGAGGCGGGAACAGGGAGCTGGGAGGATGGATGAGGTGAGGAGGGGAGAGGGAGGGCGGCGGAGGGATGTCGGAGCAGGGGGCAAGGATGAGAGAGGAGGGAGGCGGGAGGCGGGATCAGGGAGCTGGCAGGGTGGAGGAGGGAGGAGGGCGGGGGGAGGAGAAAGGATGGAGGCGGGAACAGGGACTGGGAGGGTGGAGGAGGGAAGAGGGAGGAGGGAGGAAGGAGCTGGGTGCAGGGAGCAGGGATCAGGGATGAGGGAGGAAGGGGGAGGGAGGTGAGAGGTGGGAGGCTGTGTGAGGAGGGGTGAGGGAGGAGGGAGGCGGGATGTGGGAGGTGAGGATCTGGGATGACGGAGGAGGGTGGAGCGAGGTGGGAGGAGAGAGGCGGGAGGCGGTAGCTGGGAGGGGGGATCAGAAAGTTGGGAGGATGGAGGGAGTAGTGTGGGAGGGCGGAGGAGGGAAACGTTTGGAGGGAGGAGGGATGTGGGAGGTGTGAGCAGGGAGTTGGAAGCAGTAGTATGAGGAGGAAGAGGGAAACGGAAACAGAGAAATGAGAGGAGGGAGGAGTGATGAGGAACGAGGGAGGAGGGAGATGGAGGAGGAGGAGGTGGAGGAGGACCAGTGCCATCCCAAGACCCTATACGCATGAATGCTGTTGCGCTAGACGGCCCCCCCGAGTTTCCTCTTCATTGGTCCCCAGAAGAAATGAAGTTCATAGCGGGAAGAGCTCCATTGAAAGATAACCCTCTGACAGTCACTAAGCGTGCCAGGACACTGCTCCTGGGACTTCAGCACCGCGAATCAGCGTGCCTGTAGCGTCCTGGCGATCCGGAGCCGCACCAGAACGCAATTCGCTTGAATCCAACCTTACGAATCCTTGAACCTGCTTCGGACTTCAGGCTTTTAGCACGAGTGCGCGCGGCGCCGGGGCGAACGCCACATGTCTGAGAAAGGACCCGTCCTTCCTCCTTCAAGCGTGTGCGGCGCTGAGGCTAGACCAACGTTTCGAAAAAGGACCCGCTCGCCATCTTTGAAACCGTCGCACACGTTGAAAGCGAGTGCGCGCAGCGCTAAGGCGAGCTCCACATGTTAAACATGACGAGGCCTCCATTCTTGAAGCAGCAGCGATTTTGTCTTCAATGCGCATGCGCAACGCTAAGGAGAGAGCCACATGTTGAAAAGCATCTACCCTCCATCCTTGAAGCTGTAGCGCACTTTTATGACGAATGTGCGCGGCGCTGGGGCGAGAATAACATTTTGAAAACCAGCTTCCCTGCATCCTTGAATATGCAACGGACTTTTAAAGACGCATGTGCGCGGCGCTGAGGCGAGAGCCACATCTTGTAAGCCGCCCGCCCTCCATCCTTCAATATGGTTCAACTGCAAGCTTCAGAATCATGAGTGGTCAGGAAGTTTCAGGCGGAACGCGCGGCCCACCCTCCCGACACGCCTGGGGGTGCGACAGGGCGGAGGCATTCAAAAAGAAAAGGGATAGAGGAGGAGGAGGAGGAGGAGGAGGAGGAGGAGGAGGAACCGAGGAGGACGAGCAGGAGGAGGAGTCGGGTGAATGAGGAGGAGGAGGGGGGATAGTATGCGAAGGAGGATGAGAAGGAGGACGACGACGATGAGGAGAGTGGGGTGGGGAGGATGATCAGGCGAGGGACGGATAGGAAGGATGACGGGGTCGAACGGAGTGGAGGATGGGGGATGAACTAAGAGGACGCTGATCATGATAGACGGGGGAACGTACATATCCCATGCCAATGATGAGTAGGAGGGGGAAGAGGCGGGAAGAGGGGGGCAGAGGATAATACGGCCCAGGGGAGCAGAGGCGCAGGCATCGCTGCGCAGTGCCAAGGGAGGGACGAGACCAGGACTCCCTGTAGGGAGGAGTTGTGCAGGAGTAGAAGAGCAACCGGAGGATCCTGAGCGAGGAGCAACAAACAGGGCACGGTCGGGAACATTGGGATAGCGCGTCGTTTCGCCGGTTCTGGCCCACCACGCTTCGGCGCGACACGGTATCCACGTCCCAGCCCCCAAGCGTCAAAGTCCCGAGCTTTCTCGAGCCTCCCGCCCCGCGGAGCGGAGCGACACGCCATCCACTTGCAAGGCATAGCGTGTCGCCAGGGCCACCACCGCGACACGAAAGCAACAGTTCCTGACCGTAGGGAGGGAGAGGAGGGTGTGGCTGAGGGAAGTGAGGAGGAAAGCAGGAGGAAGAGGAGGAGGTGGAGGAGGATGAAGGGGGGGTGGAGTCGGAGGAGGAGGAGGAGGAGGAGGAGGAGGATGAGGAGGAGGAGGACCTTAGAGACAACCCAAGATGCGTCAACGATGCTGCAATACACCCTCACGTCCCAAGTCCTCTCCTAATGTGTCCCTGCGGGCCGTCCTTATCAGTACAACAAGCGCCCCCCTTGAGCTACCAGTACCCCGTGGGCCTGCCATTCAGCCGTTTGCAGGGGCGCCGTTTCGCACCCTCCATGCGAGTATTGAGGACAAGGAACATCTATGATCATACGGTGCAGCGAGGTGTTCAAAGATATCATGGCTATGAGGAAGGACCGTCTGGATCTGTGTAAGTGCCGCACAAGCTTCAACTTCTTGTCATGGACGTCGATGAAATATCAAGCTAGAGGCCCATGTTGAAGTGACGCGCACTCCATCCGTTTGGCTGCTACATATGTTCAACTGTCTGTCTGTCAATTTAAGGAGGTCACATGAAAATGAATCGCTCTCCATTAAGAAGTATCAGTTCTTCTTCCTTGGATATGTTGCAAACTCTTTGAACGATTGGTGCGCGGAGTGAATGTGTTAGCCTCCTGAGGGAACAGTTGAAAACGATATCGTATGTCCGTGGGGCGAAGGCGGGTGCGCTATTTGACAAGGAGTGAGCTCCGTCCTGGTAGCCCGTGCAAGATTTTGAGTACGGATTGCAGTTTAAGGCGAGAGACACATGTTGAAAACGGTCCCATCCATCCTTGTAACTGGTACTAGCTTCTGAGGCGAACGTGTGCGGCGTAGAGGCGAGAGCTTCATTTTCAAAATGACACCCTCCCGGCGTTCATGGTAGTAACCGCCAGAGCAACAACAACAATAACAAGATACCTGCCAGCGTGGATCCGAACTAGTGACTTCATTGCATTTCCGAGGTGTAAGCCATGTGGCGTAGCGGCAACGAGGCGGCAAGCGGCGGCAACGCGCGGCAACGGTCGCAACGGGCGGCGACGCGGCGAAACCTCATCATATCCAACCAAGTCCTCAGGGAGACGAGCGAGAACCCCGGACAGGAGGAGGAGGAGGAGGAGGAGGAGGAGGAGGAGGAGGAGGACAGTGCAAGCACTGTCCAGGGAGTGCGGAGGCGGCGCACGCGGAGGGCTGGGCGGCGGCGCGAGCCGCGGGCACCGGCGAAGGACATCCGGAACATCGGCTGCCCGCTGCTCCTCCGCCCGCCCCCTTCCCTCCCTCCATCTCTCGGCGGCGAGATCCAAACAACGGTGTGTGTGTGTGTGTGTGTGTGTTTGTGTGTGTGTTGTGTTTGTTTGTTTTTTTTGTGTTTTTTGTTGTTTGTGTTTTTTTGTGTTGTTTTGTTGTGTTTTGTTGCGTGTTTTTTTTGTGTGTGTGTGTGTTTGTGTGTGTGTGTGTGTGTGTGTGTGTGTGTGTGTTTTGTGTTTTTTTGTGTGATTGTGTGTTTTTTTTTGATCCTCCGCACGCCCCCTTCCCTCCCTCCATCTCTCGGCGGCGAGACCCGAGCCCTATCCTCACCGATCAACGATTCGGGCAACTCGGCGGGCGGCGTGGGTGGGGTTCGGAAGCCGTCTACCGCCTGGCGAACTCCGAGCCCTACCCCCCCCCTCCCATCGGCTCTAGAGGAAGAAGTGGCATACACACAAACTTTCGACGCTCTGCGCGGATTTCTAGGATCTGCGCTGGACCCCCCTCCCTGGCGCGCGGAGCGCGCCAGGAGCGGCGCTGGAGGCGCCGCTAGGGGGCTCCATCGCAGGCCAAAGATGTCCGCAAGGAGTTCCGAAAGTTTCTGTTTATACATTTGTTCGGCCCTGATCCCATTAGTTCAGGAGAAGCGATGGTTGGCTTGGCATCACTCGGACGTTTTCCCGCACATGTAACTGGCGTTCTTGTTTTCTCTGGACACCCCGCGCAGGAACAGGAACCCACCTAGATGATGATGCTGCTGATGATGATCATCATCACCATCATCATCACCATCATCATTATTATCATCATCATGCTCATCATCATCAGCAGCGTAACCATCATCATCACCATCATCATCATCATCACCACCACCTCCATCCATTCGCTCTCTCACACGCTCACCTCATTCACCCACTCACCCACATTCATTCATCACTCACTCACCCACCAGGACACCATTTCCATCACACCATCATCATCACCAACATCACAACCTCACACGCACTCACGCAACTACTCCTGCCCTCACACATACGCACACACACACTCAAACACATTCACACACTCAGCTTGAGAAGGTCTCGAGCTGGAGCCCCGTCTGTGAGTGAATTGCGAGGAAGGCTCAGGCGGGAGCCCCCTCCCTATGTATCCCGCACCTCATGTTTTTTTTTTGATCCGAGCGGGCCATCTTAATACCTGTAGGTGCCGTCACTTTTTAGGCTCCCAGGATTGAATATGGAAGAAGTCATTGTTTCAGGCCAGAGCCTCGTTGGTGATTGAATTGCGAGGAAGTCCCAGGCGTGAGCCCCCCTCCCATATGGGTCCCGCACTTTATGTTTTTGATCCGAGGGGGTCATCCTAATTCTTGAACTGTCGTTACTTCTGGGCTCCCCAGGCCTGAATATGCAGGAAATCTCGAGCGGGAGCTTCATGTGTGAGTGACTTGCGAGACAGTCTCAGGCGGGAGCCCTCTCTATAGGTCCTGCATTTATTGTTTTTCAATCCGAGGGGGTCATCCTAAAACTTACAAGTGCGTTCTCTTTTGGGCTCCTCAGGCCTGAGTATGGAGGAAATCTCGAGCGGTAGCCTCGTCTGTGAGTGAGTTGCGAGGAAGTCCCAGGCGGGAGCCCGCTCCCTATGGGTCCCGCTCTTTATGTTTTTAGTCCGAACGGGTCATCCTTAAACATGTAACTGTCGTCGCGTTTGGGCTCCCAAGGCCTGCATATGGAGAAAGTCTCGAGCGGGAGCCTCGTCTGTGAGGGAATTACGAGAACGTCTCAGGCGGGAGCCCCCTCTCTATGAGTAGCGCATTTCGCAGGTTTAATCCCAGCGGGTCATCCTAAAACTTGTAACTGTCGTCACGTTTGGGCTCCCCAAGCCTAGATATGAAGGAAATGTTACGCGGGAGCCGCGTCTGTGAGTGAATGACGAGGAAGTCTCTTGCGGGAACCTCCTCCCTATGGGGCTCCCCCAACGACTTCGCGATCCGGTAATTGGAGAGGGTGCCTATGCGGGCCACAGCAGCAACGACGCCGAGGAAAATCGACTTGCCCCGGCCAGGAGGCAGGGGATGTGCGCGGGGAGAACAGGCAGGAGGAGGTTAAGAGAGGGAGACTGAGGACGATGGCGAGGAGGAGGAGGAGGACCAGTGTAAACCCAAGAGCCATCAACGATGTTGGAATACACCCTCCCCGAAGCTCCCTCTTTCATAGGCCCCTACAACGGTTCATTTTCATTGAGGGATCTGCCTCATTGGAAGACAACCGTTTCAAGACCCGGAAGCGTGCCAAAACATTGTTCTCGGGATTCCCCCGCCACGGATCAACCTGATTGTTGCGTCTTGACGATCTTGGATCGTACCAGAACGCCATTCTTGGGATTTCCGCGCCGCGAATCAAAGTAACTGTTGCGCCCGCAAAAACCTGAATCCTTCCAAAACATCATTTCGGGTACGTTGATCGTGGAAACCCGTGAAACTTTTGCAAGTTTTTAAAACGAATGTGCGCGGCGCTAAGGCGAGAACCACATTTTGAAAACAAACCGCCCTCAATCCGTGAAGTTCGTGCAGATTTCTAGAACGAATGTGCGCGGCGCTAAGGCGAGAGCCACATGTTGAAAACGGGTGATCCTCAATCCGTGAAGCTATTGCAACTGTTGAGAACGAATGTGCGCGGCGCTAAGGCGAGAGCCACATTTTGAAAACGGGTGATCTTCAATCTGTGAAGCTCTTGCAAATGTTTAGAAAGAATGTGCGAGGCGCTATTGCGAAAGCCACATTTTGAAAACGAATTGCCCTCCATCTGTTAAACAGTTGCCAATTGTCAAGCTTCAGAGTCATAAGTGGTGAGGACGTCTCAGGCAAAACGCCCGGCCCGTCCTACAAACTGCTTTCGGGGTGCGACAGGGAGAAATCGTTTATAAGGGACAGGAATGGAAAAGGAGGAGGAGGAGAAGGAGGTGGAGGAGAAGAAGGATAAGGATGATGAGGATGAGGAGGAGGAGGAGGAGGAGGAGGAGGAGGAGAGGACGAGGAGGAGGAGGAGACGGAGGGCGAA
This sequence comes from Prorocentrum cordatum, assembly GCA_963575745.1. NCBI lineage: Eukaryota > Dinophyceae > Prorocentrales > Prorocentraceae > Prorocentrum > Prorocentrum cordatum. The sequence continues at coordinate 65,611 of CAUYUJ010016799.1, forward strand.
GATGACGAGGAGGAGGAGGAGGAGGAGGAGGCGAAACAGAGGGCGGGAGGAGGGCCTCCGCCAAGGCGAAGCAGAGAAAGCCAGGTGCAAGCGAAGTCGATTCTCGTGCGGGGTCCTGCCGTCGGAGTCTTTCTTCCGCCGGGGACCGTCGGGGAGCACGTTGGGCCGCCTGTTGAGAACGTGCACGCGCGACGCCGAACCATTCACGGGATATGGACACTCGAGCGATGGCAAGTCGATGGGGATGTAGGGCTCGGGTGTCGCCACCCGTCTCTCTCTCTGTCTCTCTCTCTGTTCCCGCAGCGCGCACGGGCCGTGTCCATGCGGCTCTCCTCCAGGATTCAGCGAGCGACGACGACGACGACGATCGACGACGACGACGACCATCGACGACGACGACCACGACGATGGACGACGACGACGACGACGATAACGACCGACGACAAGCGACGACAGGGACGACGACGATGACGACCGTGACGATGATCGACGACGACGGCCACGACGAGGAGCTCGAAGACGACGACGAAGACGAGGACGAGGGGGTCGAAGACCACGACGGTCGACGACGACGACGACGACGAGGGCGAAGACAACGTCGGTCGACCACGACGACGACGACGCTCGGGGCCGGCCCGCGTGGCTCCAGCGCCGGCGGCGCGGCGGCGTCGGCAGGACGCCGAACGTCGCGGACGCGGGGGTGCGCGAAGCCAGGGTTCATGTTGGTCGGTGGACCCAGGAGCCGGGATCGATTCGGACCGATGTCGGCTCCAGCCGATCTTCGATCTGATCCGACTCTGGCATGTTATGGCGCTCCGGTGCGGCCCGATGCCTGCGAGGCGCTTTTTTGCATCCCGACGCTGATTCGATCTCGATTCCGTGCTGGTGTAGCTCAGATCCGACGCAAGATCCCTGGAGGCCACAAGTATGCAAGCCATCAGAGTCCTCCTTCTCTCCCCGTCCTCTTCCAAGTCGCCAGGTTTGTCCTGGCACTTGCTTTCGTGAACGCAGGCCAATCCATGTGCTTTGTTCTTTATCCTCCTTGCTCCCCTTCCTTCTCCTCCCTCCTCCTCCTCTCTCCTCTCTACTCAAATAGGATGCTCTGCCGCCGTTTGGCTCAAACGTCGGCGCGTACCAAACATAGCCTGATGAGTGACAGGCCCGCTATCTACATCTGATTGCCGCCATGCTTTCCTCTAGTTCTGGTTCGTAGTGAAGCTGGGAGCGATTCAAGCTCGCCGTCCAGGGAACGTACGCAGAGTGCGATGTGGACGCACATTCGCAGTTTCTTTCGCCTCCAGATTTCGTACCACCCTCCAATCCTCGAACAGTTTGTGCTTATGGCTGCTCTGCAAACCTACGGGTAATTCGCCCCGGGCGCTCACTGACAAACAGCATCGTTCGAGTCTCAATGAAGATCCCGCTGCGAGGGCAAAATCATTTCGAGGCTACTACGCGATGGTGAGCACGCGCCCATGGGAACGCCACGACGTCTCCGTCGCAACCCACAGGCACTAGCCGCATATTCCCGTCGGGCATGACGGCGCGGCTCCTCCATGGGCTAGTACTGTGATTCATGATGTGCGCGAGAGTGCTAGCTGTCCTTGCGAGCGCGCCGCGCCACTCGAGTGGAACACAGGGTTAACGCACCAGTTTCACCGCCGTTGGCTCCGACGAAGTCTGCCAGCACCACTACGGATGACCCCAAGTTCGACATGGCGTTCGTCCCTCCGCAGGCCCGAACCCCAAGGCGCCTCCGCAACTTTCATCGTGGTGGAGTCGTATCGAAAGGGGATCTGCATTTTGACGTTCTGGGGCAGCATACTCATCTTCTTCGTGGCCGCCCTCCTCTGGCTCAGATGCACGATGCTTAGTAGAGCCGGCCTACAGGGCGACGGTGGCGGTCGTGGCGAGATCACTTCCTGCCAGCCGCCCTCATGGTCACCCGAGCGCGAGTCAGCTTGACAATTCCGCCACTAGGTACAAGACTTGCTCGCTTGGAGGTCACCCTCAATCTCGGTGGAGCCTGCTAGCCAGCGCTGCCGTCACCCTCAACCTCGGTGGAGCCGCTAGCGAGCTCACGCGCCCCTTGAGCTTCACGGCTTCACGGAGATGGCGGACGGAGGCATGGTCAGCGGTCAGCACGAGGACGCCCTGACATACCTTGATCGCGAACATTCCCATTGAATTATGTCTACTGTGCGAGGAGTCGCGTTTCCAGACTACCCGCGAGTTCGTCGAGTCCTCGGGGCGCTGTAATGAGACCACCGATGCGCTGCTCTCGCGGCTTCTCACGTTGCGATTCCGAGCTGCGGACAACGGTGGAGCTGCGATGTCTTGGGGAGGCTACAGTTGGCTGCTCCTGCGAGCGGCTGGCATCGCAGCTAGCCAACTCATGACGCTGTCCCAGTTACACGGCATCCGATACTCAGCCACGGAGCCTGAGTTCAACAGTCTCACGACTATGCCCAGGCTCGTTGGTCACATCGTGGAGCAAACATCAACCGACATTTCCAGCGCCCGTCGTTCGCCGCCATCGTTCGGAGGCTTCGTGGGCAGGGGCAACGACGACAGTCAAGACGCACTGTCTACGGACCCTGGACACACTCAGGCCCTCGACCCCTGGCTATGACGCGCGCCACCAGTCCGTCGCAGAGCGCCGTGCCGCCGCGGGCCGCATATCCTACCGCCGCATGGGCGCCGGCGGGCGTCCCAGTCGCTCTGGCAGGTGAAGCCAGTGAAACGACAGTGGCGTGGGCGAACGCAACGTCCTATGCGCAAGGTGCGTAGATTCCAAGCGAACAGCGGCAGCTCCTTCTCCAGAAAGGGCAGAGGCACATGGAAAGGTGCCCAGCAGTTGCTTCTCCTAGAGCTCTCAGACACTCAGGTAGATCAGGTATTCTTTGGTAGAAAAGGACAGCAGGGGCAAGCGCTCCTCACGTTAGCGCACAGGCCGGGCGCCGCGGGGATGCGACTGGACCATCATGGCGCGTAGCATGTGCGGATGCGAAAACCATTTTCGCGCTGAGTGCCCCCCCTGGCACCGCATCATCGCCGCAGGGCAGCGGCAGCGGCGGCCAGTTCGGAGGGTGCGCAGACTCAGGACTTATAGATGGCACCCGGGGCCAAGGCCTCCAGGACGGTATATCAGGAGTTGCCTTCGCGGTCGCTGAGAGCCCTCCTCAGCCGCGGCAGGGGCCCAGCAGCGTCCAGTGCAGCCATCCTTCGACGGCTCCTGGCCGCTACCTGGATACGTTCACGGTTCGTGGTCAGCAGCTTGGCTTGCCGCTGTCCAGAGCCACGCGTGCGCTGTCGCGCGCGTCGTCCTGCGGCCGAACGGCGATGTGCCCGCCGACGTGAGCGTGCCCGACAGATGATCGGCATGGCCACGGCTGGTCCTCCAACCGTGGCGCCGCCGCCGCTGCCGTCGGATCTGCGCGTCGTGTCAGAAGTCGCGGGCGCGTAGACGCCGATGAGATGTGTGGCATCTGTTTGGGTCAATTCGTCAAATGGGACCTTGGGTTTCTCCTTCAATGCGCGCGCCGCTTCCATCGGCGCCGCGGCGACGCCCGGGGCCGCCGCGAGCTGCGTCGATGCCCGGTTGCGAGCAGTCGAAGAAGAAGAAGCACTTTGCGGTTACGAGACTCGAGCACTCTGCTCGCAATGCCCGGCGCGCGGGCGACGCTTGGCGGCGCGCGCGCCCAGGTTGTCACCGCGCCGCGCTAGCGCCCGAAGTGCACGCGGCGCCTGGCGTCGACGGGGCGCCGGCCACGCCGCGAGACGCGCCCGCGCGCAGGAGAAATCGCGCTCAGTACTCCTGCATCCATCCGGGGGCGGCTGTCGCCCGCGGGCTCGCCGCAAGACGGCTGGGCCGACGCGCCTCCCCGGCGGCGCGCCGTCGGACCGGCCGGCGGGCGCGCCGCTCAGGTAAGTCTCGGTCGCGCCCAGCTCCCCTCTGGCGAGCTCGGCGTCGTCGTGGTCCCAGGCGTGTGGTCCAACCTCATGGGGGAGGCGCTCGCTCGCCGGCCGCGCCGCCGAGCCGCGGGGGCGGGGCGCCGGCCGTGCGTGCCCGCAATGCGCCGATTCGCTTCGCAGGCAAGTTTTAGGTGCACAGCGACGCAGCGTTCAGAAAGCAGCAGGACGCGCGGCGGGCGCTCCGAGGAGCCACCCACTTATTGCGCGTGAGCGCCATTGACGCGGCGGCCAACGGGGAATCGTTGGTCGATAAGCGCGGCGCCTACTGGATGGGCAGTGCTGGGCGATCAAGTCGGTGGTGCGAAGCGCTTTCGCGAGTGAGCTGACGGCTGCGATCAGTTCGACGGGGCACGGCCGCGCTCTGGCCGCAGCGCTCCACGAGGTGCTCGAGGGCCCGCGCGGCCCCGAGGCGGTGCGCCGCCAGCGAGACGACCGGCGGCCCCTCGCGCTGCAAGTAAAATTCTGCCCGCATTCCATGGGCGCAGCCGCGGCCATCACAACGGCTACGAGACCAAAGCTCCCGCCATGACATTCGCAGTTGCCGCGTGTGCTCCGGCCCCGTGACCTCCCGCGCCCAGGCCAACTGCGGGCCCTCCGCTGGGAAGACGCGCGAGACATGGCGGCGGGCGGGCTGACCGAGGGCAGCGTCGATAGATTCGCGCTTCGCGACTTAGCCGCGGGCTCTCGCTGGCGGTCGCGCACGCCGTGCATTGTCGCCCTCAACGCAGCTGGCAAACTCATTGTCTTCCCGGGTCATCAGCTTGTTCGGGGGGTTCGTCGTCGCGCGCGCTTTGGTTGGGGCGCATTGTTGGGCGCAGTACGCGGCGCAAACGCATGCAGAATGCGATTGTGCGAGAGAGAGAGAGAGAGTGAGAGAGAGAGAGAGAGAGAGAGAGAGAGAAAAAAAAAAGAGAGATGAGAGAGAGAGAGAGAGAGAGAGAGAGAGAGAGAGAGAGAGAGAGAGAGAGCCCGTGCGCACGATGCATGGGATCAGCCAGGATAGTCGGAAAGGGAAGCAGATGGTTCCGCCGCGGTTTTTCTCACGAGCAGACCCGCGCGTCCGCCAGCCGTGGCGCGCGGGACCCCGCGGCGTGGCTCGCGCGCTGGCGGGCCCGCGCGCGGGCGCCCGACGCGCGCTGCTGCGCGCTGGCGGCCGCCCGCTGCCGCGCCCGCGGCCCCGCGCCGAGAGGCGGGCCGCCTCTGCTTCCGCCGCCGCCGCCGCGACTGTCGAGGACGGGCCCGTCGGTGAACCCAACGGAAGTGCTATCCTCAGAGGAGGTGCCCCCGGCGCCGAGGGGGGTGCTAGCCGCCTCGCGAGCGCGCTGGGCCTGCCGCTTCTCCGCCGAGCCGCCCGAAGGCACAATCGCCAATCGTGGTCAGGCAGCCGGGGGCGCCGCCGGCAGTGCCACCGCCGACGCCAGAGGCTCGTCGGTACTTGGAGAGAACCATCCGGGAGCGCGGCCAGAGGGGAGGGCAGCTGGCGCCGCGGGGACATCTACGGGCTCGAGCCGCCAACGCTAGGTCTCGCCGCCGCCCCCCGTCGCCCCGTCGGCGCCGCTCGGCCGCCGCGACGTCTGGCCCCGCGCGCGCGGCCGACCGGCGTGGCCGTGCCAGCTGGGCCTCCGCGCGCAACGCCTCCGCGCGAGGCGCCGCCCGCGGCGCTCGGCGACGAGCCGACGCAGCAGCGGCCGCCGCGCAGCGAGGCTGACGCAGAGGCGCGTGCCTTCCTCGGGGACCGGCACATCGGCGCCCCAGTCCCAGACGCGGCGGCGCGGAAGTGCCCGTTCAATGGCGCGGTCGTGGAGCCGATGATGCGCGCCGCCGTTGCTTGTGAGGCTCGTCGCGCAGCGGGGTGGGTGAACGACGCGCGGCCCACCTACGGCCACGAGGCCATCTCGGTGCGGATGGTGCTGTTCAGCGCCAAATTGCATCGGGCGCGGTCGGCTTGGTCGCCCCAGGGGCGGTTCGAGCGCCGCAGGTACTGGCAGCCAGTCGACTCGGCACCTGGCCAGGCGACGGCCAGGATCTGCGTCATCCCGCGGGCGCGGCGGACGCGGGGCTGCCGGCCAGCAAGAGCTGCCCCCGCAGGCCTGCTCCGAGGTCGCCGCGCTCCCCGTCGCCGCGGGTCGAGCGCGCGCTGGCCGCGCCTCCGCGGCGCCCCCCCCCCGAGGTCTCCATCGCGCCCGCCCGAGCAGTAGCGGGGCCGGTAGATGGAGTGCAGCAGCGACGCGGCCGACGGCGGCTCAGGGCGGCGACCGCCCCCGCCGCCTCCGTTCCGGCGGCGCGCCGGCTGCGCGGCGCCGATCGGCTCGCGCGGTCGCGCGGCAGCCGCGACGGGCAAGGGCAGGGGTGAAAACAATAAGAAGGTCCCGAGCAAGCCCGACGGCGACGAGCCCGAGAAGAAGGTGCGCAGCGGGGGCGAGAGGGCCGAGCGTCGGCGCGCGGCCACCGCTGCGGCGCGCACAGCAGCAGCCGGCGTTGACGACCGCATGTCCTAGCTGGACTGTGCCGCCCCGGGCGCGCCTGGCGAGGAGGTGGGGGCACGGCGAAACTGCGGCTGCCGCCTCAAGGCGACTGGGGTAGCGGGCCCGAGGCGATGGCGCAAAAAGAAGTGCGCGTGCCTCATGGCCATCCTCTATCCTTCACCTTCTCCATCCTACTCAGTCAAGGCGTCGTCGCACCTCCATGTCGCCTCCTTGCGTGGCCCTGGGGCCGCCCATCATGCTTGATTATCGCGACAGGCTTTCAGACCTTGTTGTTTGCGGCCTGGGGTCACCAAGCAGACGCAGAAAGTGGCTTGCCGAGCTCGCGCCACTTGTGCTCGTGTGAGCTACTCCAGTGCCGCCTGTAAAAGCGCGAGCGAGTTCCCCGCCTCCCGCCGTGCCGCGCCCAGTAATGCCAGACAGCGACAGGAGATCTCTGCTGAGTCTAGAATGTACTCGCGGTTTGACAGTTAAGGTTCGCTTTCCTCCGTTCATGCGTCTCCGCCAGAGTTGTTCGATCGCTTGCGCAAGCTTGACTCAAGTAGGATGCTCTGCCGCAGTTTGGCTCAAGCGCCCGCGCGTACTGAACATGTATGGATGATTGAAAAGCTCGCTATCTACATCTTATTGCCGCATTGTTTTCTCTCGTCAAGCTTCTACACCCCGCACGTCCAGTTATCTTCCCTCCTCCTTTCGGACACGCGTGGACGGTCGGCTCGGACGAGTGCCAGTTGTTTCTCCGCAGGAAAGTCCCCACATCAGAAGAGAAGGCTTCGGCCCCGTCCGTCACTTCGAGAGGGTGTGGCCTGCTGTTTTGGGAAAGTCTTGGACACGAATCCCAGCGTTTCGCGGCACCGCGGTGGATCGCTGATCCGCTTCCCCGGGCGCGTGGAGGGTCAGAGGGCGGACGTGCTTAACGCGTAAAAGGGTTCATCCCCAGCTCTGGTGGCGTTGCCGCCGCTGCGAGATGCAGAGGGGGTCAGAGCTGACACATCCTGCGACGGCCGCCTCAGTCCATTGAAGGTGGGTCCAGGGGCCAATTCGGTCTGCAGCGAGTTCGGTACCCATCGGCCGTTTAAAATATGGATTTCGAATTTCCCGGATTCTCGTATCGCCGCGAGCAGGGACATCGCTTCGAGTTTAATGAATGAGTTTCGAACCGAACTTTTTGCTGTCAAGCTGATCTCGCTCAGACATCGGAGCCAACGATGTGAATGAATGAAAAGATGAAGCGAAACGCGTCTTATTACTTCACGATCGCGGAGCGGTCTTCCATGTTCCTTTTGGCTTCCTGGGCGGGCGGGCGCCCAATCTGCTTCCAGCGCGCTCCCGCTTCATGTCTCTGCCCGCCTCGTCCGGCCGATGGGTCGTCCTCCGCCCTTCGGGACCTCGGAGCCTCTGTGCCTCCGAGGCCTCGTGGCCCCCGCGCCCGCCTTTTACCCCGTGCGGGCGGAGGTGGTGGGGGCTCTTCGCGCCCAAGCAGAGCACCCTCCGTGGGACGGCCGCGCGGCGTGGCACCGCGCCCGGCCGGGAAGGCGAGGGAGGGAGAGGGCCGGAGGATGCTAAGTCCACACGGTCTCCTCCTCCTCCTCCTCCTCCTGCTCCTCCTCCTCCGCCTCCAACTCCTCCTCGTCCTCCTCGTCCTCCTCGTCCTCGTCCTCCTCCTTTGCCTCCTCCTCCTCCTCCTCCTCCTCCTCCTCCTCCTCCTCCTCCTTTTCCTCCTCCTACTCCTCCTGCTCCTCCTTTTCCTCCTCCTCTTCTTCCTCCTCCTCCTCCTCGACTCACTCCGTCTGGACCGAGCTTCTCCCGAGAGCGGGAGCCCAGGCCCTGATGTCCTCGCGTCTTGGAGAGGAAGGCGGCGGGGCGGTCCTGTGGGTGTTTTTGTTCGTTCTTGCTGTGCCGCGTGGGGGCTTCTCGTCGCCACGGCTGGGTCCGCCGCGACGACCCTGAGGATGGGGCAGCGCTTACCGTCCTTAACATGGGCGTCGGACTCAGCATCAACGACGCAATCGCCCAGGGACCGTCGCCGCCCACTGCTGAAATGGCAGCTCGTAAACGGTTCATGTCTAGCCCTGTCGCCAAGCTTGTCGCTGTCGCTGGTCGGGCCGTGCCGCAAAGCAGGTCTGGAGGGGTGGTCGGCTTGTGACCCCCAGACCCAGGCCCCACCCCCGCGTCGTGAGAACAAAGTACGACGGAAGGTGTTTGGCAATCTCCCCCCCCTGGGGCACAACAACATTTGGTGATGAGAAGCGGGTCCTCCGAAAGATGCCAATACCACTGGGGAGCCAGGCTTTGAAAGTATCGGGACATCGGATGTCTGGGGAGAGGGGTCAGTATCAGTAAACCGATCCCCATCCCCATCCCCATCCCCGTCCCCAACCATCCCACTACTCCACTTGGGGATCTGCCTCTCGACGCCCGAAGGCAACAGCCTATGTCTCCATCCAGGGGGATAAATCGGCCAGTGGGGCTCAGGTCACGCCGGTGGGGTATGGATCGGTTCAACCATGCTCAAGGAGGGGGGGGGAGAGGACTGGGGGGGAAGGGAGGGAGGGAGGGGGAGGGGATGGTGGTGCGAGAGGGGAGTGGGCGCGGGTGGATGAGCAGGAGGAGGAACGGCGCGGGCGCAGGGTTCAGAGGAAGAAAAGGTACCCATCCTGCTACCCTTGCCTCGTTTTCGTTTTTTTGGGTCTCCTGGGAGGCCCTCGTCGCCACCGCCGGATTCGGCTCGAAACTCTGGTCAGGACGCACCCCGCAAAAGGTTCAGGGAGTACTTAGCGGCATCGGCATCCTTTTGTTGCCAGACGAGCCGCGTCGACGACGTGGGCCTTGATGTTGGCGCCGCCGAGGTTGGTTTCGGCCACCGGGTCGCGCCGCACGCCCGAGAAATGAGGAGCAGGAGAAGGGCCTTTGTGTCTTCCTCCTCCTCCTCCTCCTCCTCCTCCTCCTCCCTTGTGTCTTCTGCCTCCTCCTCCTCCTCCTCCTCCTCCTCCTCCCTTGTGTCTTTCTCCTCCTCCTCCTCCTCCTCCTCCTCCTCCTCCTCCCTTGTGTCTTCTCTTATGAGTGGCCCGCCCTTGGCCACGGCGACATCGGTGGGGGCAGCGGCAGCTTCGCAGCCCACCGCGGCCGCAGCGAGGCCGACGGTTTCGAAGCAGCGGGGCGCGCAGGGCGGCGCACGCCGCGGTGCAGCCACTGCGGCGGCCGAGGCGGAGGGATCGGACAAGGAGGATGCTCGACGTGCAGCGGCGTCAGTGTATGGCGGCGCCTGTGGAAGGTAACTAGCAGCTTTGGTTGCCGATGGCGCAGCTCTCGCTGAAGGGACAGGTTCTGCACCATCGTGCTCTTCCGTGCAGCGGGGTGGAAGGAGTGCAGATGAATTCTCCGGAGACGAGCTGCGTGGGCCCAACGCAATGATAGAGCAGTGGGACCAGACACCTTTGCCTGCTCCGACTTTGCCGTCTAAGCCCGGCGATTGCAAACGGCATTTGGCCGCATATTCCTGTCTTGCCGCTCGTGCTGTGGAGTTTTCATGCTGGCATTTTGCTCGTCCCCGCCTGCCTGCATCACATCATCGGCATTCAATTCACCCAGTTTGTTGTGCAATTAATGGCGTCATATGTATCTCGTGTTTCTCACTCTGATATGGGGCTGTCGCTGTTGGAGGAGCATGCGCGTTGTCGTGGGTTTCGCAGGCTTGATGCATTTCACATTCATTGTCTTTGTTGTTCCGCACGAAAAAGAGCCGTCATGTTGTCTCGCAGCGGAGTGTCTCTGTGTTCGTCGTCGTGGCGCTCGGCCTCATCGTCATGGTGTCCATCTTGCTCAAGGGGGGGGGCGGTGCTTTGGTTGTGAGTTCGTTTGGCGTCCATTCCGTTCCAGTCGTGCTCCTCGTCGACTCCGCCCCGTCCTGAAAGGGCAGCCCCCGTCTGTGCCTCCTCCCATCTTCCCTTGCTTATAGATCTCCGTAGTCTTCGTCCCTGCCGTCGTCGCGGTCCTCGTGCGCCCCTTTCCCTTCCTCTCTCTTTCGTCCCCCTTCTCCTTCCCGCTCCTCCTGCTCCTCCCGTTCCTCCCTCCCCTCCTCCGCCTTTCCCCTCCTCGTCCTTTCTCCATCTTCCTTCAAATCCATGCCCTTTCTCGTGTTGGCTGCTCGCGCATGGTTGGCCCCCGCTGTGTTGACCCGAGTCCTTGGCGGCCTCTCGTTCCCCCGTCCTCGTGTTTCAGCGGCGCTACCAAACACCGCAGGCACAGCAACTTTATATGGTAGGTCACCACGTTTCAAGAGCGTGCCACCATCAACATCACCATCATCATGATCACCAACATCATCATCAACCTTCGCATCATCAGCATCATCAAGATCACCACCACCATCATCATCCTTATCATCATCATCATCACCATCATCATCATATTCCTCGCCACCATCATCATCAACATTCTCGTTACTATCGTCACCATCAACATACTCAGCATCATCCTCGCCATCGTCACCATCATCGGGAATAACAAGCGAACCGCGGGTTCTGGTGCGCCGCTTGCGCGTCAGACTCGACCTGATCGAGCCTCGGCTGTGGCATCCGCAGGAGCCCTGCCACACATTCATCTTCATCGATAGCATCATCATCATAATCATCAGCACCGTTCTTATCGTCATCTTCATCCCCATCCCCATCACCATGATCACCAACACCATCATCATTATCATCCTCATCCTCATCCTCATCCTCATCCTCATCATCATCACTGCAATCATTGACTTCGCGTTCATGTTTGCCATCGCCATCATCATCATCATCATCATCATCATCATCATCATCATCATCATCATCATCATCATCATCATCATTATCATCAGCATCATCATCATCATAATCATCGCCGCCATCATTATCATCACCACCATCATCATCATCAACGCCATCGTCACCATCCTTATCACGATTACCACCATCATCATCAGCATCATTGTCACTACGATCGTTATCGGCACCCTCATCCCCATCCCCATCACCATGACCACCATCACCATCACCATCGGCATTACCACAATAATTACCTTCGCGCTCATCAGCGCCATCGCAAGCACCATCATCATCAGCATCATCATATCCAGGATCATCAGCGCCGACATCATCATCATCAGCATCATGATCATGATCATGCTCATGCTCATGCTCATCATCATCATCATCATCATCATCATCATCATCATCATCATCATCATCATCGCAATCGTGATCATCCACTCCTCTTACCTGTTCCTCTCTGTGCCTGCGCCCAACATCGCAGCGAGAGGATGTTCTGGTCCGGCTACCGGGACGCGGCGCTGTGGTTCAGCGTGACGCCGGAGGAGACCGGTGAGATGTGCCTGTGCCGAGACCGCAGGCCCCTGCGGGCCCAGACATCCGCCGATAGGATGTTTGTCAATCCGCGGCGCCAGAGCTCCCGACCACTTCCCCAGTGGGTAGTTCTTCGTCGCAGATCCATATTTGACGATTCTGCGGCGCGACAGCGGGCCCCAAAGGCCGAATTCGAGAAACAGTTGTGGGATTCAACAAGTCATGTGGTCGGAGATTTGCGGGGGCGGTGGGGGATGATGTCGGCGCGGCCCTGGGGAGGGGCGCGTCTGGCATCGCGTGCCGATGGCGCCTGCCTGCAGCCAGGATGCTCCTCCGCGCGGATGTGCCCCGCCCTGGGCTCGTTCTCCTCCTGCAGCCTCCAGGTCCTGCAATTTGTCCTGCCCTGGCCAGGGCGTTCTGTGCCGCGTCAAGGCGCGACGTGGAGGCAGGTGGGTTCTCGCGGCCGTCTCGTGTCTCGTTTCCCCTCCTGCCATCTCCCAGTTCCGCTGTGAGCTGCATCCGCTCACATGGCCTTCCTTCCTTTGAACAGGTTTTCTTGGGGGAAGTGACAATCTTTCAGTGATGGCGGGCGTTACTTGGGGGTTTGGGTGGAGGGGCCAGTAACGCTACGATGTGTGTGCCATGGATGGCTAGGACAGCTGGGATTGGCAGGCAGGTGCGGAATTGCTGGGGAAAGCTCGGGATAGCCTTGGGAATTTCAGAGAGTTTCCATAAGCAGCTATGGGGCTGGGAGCAGTTGGAGGTAGATCTGATTTGCAGGTAGGTAGGGAATGGCCGCGGGCGCACATCGTGACATTACCTTGTAGTGTGGTGCTCATCATGCCGTGGCGCTCGCAGGCTGTTGCGGTGCTCACAGTCTTCACATGGTGCTCGCAGGCGCACTTCCTTCTTCTTCCATTCCTCCTCCTCCTCCTCCTCCTCCTCCTCCTCCTCCTCCTCCTCCTCCTCCCCTGTCCTCCTCCTCCTCCCCCCCCTCCTCCTCTCCCTCTTCTCCTCCTCCTCCTCCTCCTCTCCTCCTCCTCCTCCTCCTCCTCCTCCACCTCCTCCTCCTCCTCCTCCCCCTCCTCCTCCTCCTCCTCCTCCTCCTCCTCCTCCTCCGCCTCCTCCTCCCCCACCCTCGCGGCGCGGCTCCTCCGGCGCCAGGCCCGCCGCTCCAGGCTCGCCGAGGGCCGAGAAGGCCGGCCCCATCGCCGCGCAGCCCCCCCCGGCGCGGCGCGGCGCGGCGGCGCGCGCGCGCGGCGCGACGCGGCGGAGCCCTACCGTCGTCGTCCCCGGGCGAGCGGCAGCTCGCGGAGGCGGCCGAGCGAGGGCCCGACCCTCCCCCCACATTAGAGATCCAACCTGCCGAAAAAGGTTTGAGCGGCGGGATTTTCACAGTTTTGGGCCTCCGGGGGCCCTCGCTGGGCTTCGGGAGCGTCACAAAACGATTCCGGACGAAAAACGACGCCCGGGGGAAGTGGTTCGGACTTTTGGGGCCCACGCATCGAACAAAAACGGATCAGCCGGATGTCTGGGACTTCCTCGTGTTGCGACTCAGTTCATCATGCTTTTTTTTTTTTTTCCCCCACAGCCAAAGTGGGGTTCTTGTTTTCTCTGCACACCCCGCGCAGGAACACTCACCCCACCCCTCTCCTCTTCTGCCTTCGCACACTCACTCACTCACTCACTCATCATCATCACCACTCACTCACACTCACACTCACTCACACTCTCTCATCATCAACATCAGCATCATCACTCGCGCTCTCTCACACGCTCAGTCACTCACATACTCATCAGCATCATCATCATCATCATCATCATCATCATCATCATCATCATCATCATCATCATCATCATCATCATCATCATCATCATCATCATCATCATCATCATCATCACTCGCACTCTGTCACACGCTCACTCATTCACATACTCACCTGGAGGAAGTCTCAGGCGGGAGCTTCGTCTGTGAGTGAATTGTGAGGAAGTCTCAGGCGGGAGCCCCCTCCCTATGGGGCCCGCAGATCATGTTGGTAATCCGAGCGGGTCATCCAAACCCTGTAACTGTCGTCACTTTTGGGCTCCTCAACGTTGAGTACGGAGGAAGTCTCAGGCGGGAGCCTCGTCTGTGAGTGAATTGCGAGGAAGTCACAGGCGGTAGCCCCTCCCTATGGGGCCCGCGCTTCATGTTGGTAATCCGAGCGGGTCATCCAAACCTTGTAACTGTCGTCACTTTTGGGCTCTTCAGGCCTGAATTTGGAGGAAGTCTCAGGCGGGAGCCTCGTCTGTGAGTGAATTGTGAGGAAGTCTCAGGCGGGAGCCCCCTCCCTATGGGGCCCGCAGATCATGTTGGTAATCCGAGCGGGTCATCCAAACCCTGTAACTGTCGTCACTTTTGGGCTCTCGCGCTGCCAGAACGCCATTCCCGGGCCACATTGTGCATGCCCGGAGCCAACTGTAGGCCACTTCGTGTTCTTCGTGTTCCCAGAACACCATTCCCGGGCCACATTTTGAAACCCCGGAGCCAACTGTAGGCCACTTCGTGTTCTTCCTGTTCCCAGAACACCATTCCCGGGCCACATTCTGGATGTCCGGAGCCAACTGTAGGCCACTTTGTGTTCGTCGTGTTCCCAGAGCGTCATTCCCGGGCCACATTTGTGAATTTCGAATCCGAGGAGGGTCCTCGGAATTCGTATGCCTGTCGTCACTTTTGGGTCCCCGCGGCTTGAAGATGGCTGTCATGGGCCTGCTTGCTCCAAAGGGCGACTGAGGAGCTGACGACGACGACGACGAGACAGCGGCCGGGCGCAGGGGTAACCTCTTGTGTCCGGGCCGGGGGTGGTGACCCATCCTCGGCCGAATCGGGGGCAGGGGTAACCTCTTGTCTCCGGGTCGCCGGTGGCGACCCATCGGCGGCCGAATCGGGCGCAGGGGTAGCCCCTTTCGTCCGGGCTGGGGGTGGTAACCCATCCTCGGCCGAATCGGGGTCAGGGGTAAGCCCTTGTCTCCGGGCCGCCAGTGGTAACCCATCGGCGGCCGAATCGGGCGCAGGGTTAGCCCCTTGCATCCGGGCTGGGGTAACCCATCCTCGGCCGAATCGGGGGCAGGGGTAACCCCTTGTCTCCGGGCCGCCGGTGGTAACCCATCGGCGGCCGAATCGGGGGCAGTGACACGCACGACGTGCAGGAGTCCAACTACCAGCGGCCACACCACCACTTCGGGCGCGTGCCTATCGTGTTGCACCTCGGAGATTTCCTGCAGCTGAAGCCCACCGGCAGCATTGGCCTCCTGACGGACGTGAACGAGCGCCTGGACGACGACGAGTCGTACAGGTACGCGGATCCGCCGACGGTGGAGATCCAGCACGCCATCAAGGTCTTTTCTCAGATCCCCTGCGTTTTCGAGCTGAAGGGCACGAAGCGCTTCGAGCCTGGGGACCCGCTGATCACGTTCCTGGGCTGCACGCGCGAGGGCAAGCCCTTCCCACCGGAGGTCGGGTCCGCCTGGGAGAAGACGTTGGCCACGGACAACCGCGGCGTCCTGGACCCTCGGCACCAGCACGAGAACTTTCGGCTCGGCTACGGCATGGGCATCTACTGGGAAACGCTTGCGAGGTGGATGAACACGCGTGCTCGTCGCGACGCTCGGCGTCTGGGCGTGCCCCTCGTTTTCCTGCAGGCCGTTGACGAGTGCGGCACGATTCAGGGCGATCCCGACGCGGGTCGGCGCCTCCTGAACGCCCCGAACATGCACAAGACGGGGGACATCCACGGCGTCTTGCCGGCCCACGTCGGCATGGAGGTGCGGTTCACGGCAGCGCAGGAAGAGCTGAAGAAGTTGGGGCTCGTGCAGGAGCGACGGGCCACCATCGTGTCTTTCGAGTTCCACCACGAGGGCGAGCAGCGGTACGAGGAGTGCTCGGCAGGCCAGCTCTTTCGCCCCCGCTTCCCACCGCAGGGAATTTGGCTGCAGGTGCACGGCTTCAAGGAGTCTCCGATCTACCAGGAGGTCGCCGAGGTGCTGCGACAGGGCGCCGAAGACGCCGACGACGACGGCCAAGCCGAGGCGCGGGCGCGGAGTTTGCTGATGTTCAGGCCCAGCGACGAGGAGTTCACATGGCAGAGCTCGGGGCCGCACAACGTGCGCCGTTCGGGGTTCACCCTGACCCGCGCGTCCTACCTGACCTCCACGCTGTCGCAGGGCCAGACGCTGCGCAAGGGCGTCACCGTCGACTGCGCGAGAGACGAGGACGCTGGCCGCACGGGCATGTCTGACGAGCAGTGGTGGCTGCACCTCTACGTCATGCTTTCCCGCGCCACGTGCACGCGGAACATGCTGATCCTGCGGCCGCCGCCGCGGGAGTTCCTGGAGCGAGGGCCGCCAGCGTCCTTGCGGAAGGCGCTCCTGGAGTTCGACAAGAGAGCGGTTTTGTCCAGGGCGGAGGCGAAGCAGCTCGCGGCAGAGCTGGGCTTCGTGCTGCCCGCCTGAGCGCGGCTGCGCCCCGCTCGAAGCCCGCGGGGTTGTCCCAACGGCTTGGTCTTGCGCGCAAGCGGCTCGCGGGGTTGCCCCGACAGCCTGGCCCGCGGGGTTGTCCCAACGGCTGCGCGACGTGGCCATTAGAGAACGCGCCTGTGCTGGCCGAGGCGGCGACGGCGCCGAGGAAAACCGACATGCGCGCTCGCGCAATGGAAAGGCGAGGCGGTGGCGGGGCGCGAAAAAAACAGGAGGGCGAGGTCGGGGGCAACGTAGGGAGCGGGAGGAGGGCCCGCGCCAGGGCGAGAAGAAATATACGCAGAAGAGACAGTCAGGGCGCCTCACCAACCACGAGGACGACGGTTAGCGTTATTTCCAGATTCGCCCACAGGATTCTCATGTGGGGTCCTTCCGTCGGAGTAGTGTCTGTCTGCAGTGTTCGGCCCCTGGGGGCCCTCGCCAGACCCCCAGGACCGTCCAGAAACGACTCGAGGGATGAGAACCGGTCCCCGGGAATGGGTCCAGACCTCCGGAGGTTCAGGCTGTGAAACATAGCCGACGTCAGAGTTCTGGGTCCAGGAGTATGGGGGCGCCCCATCGGCACTGAGGGCTGCTCC
>CAUYUJ010016799.1:83789-88789 GCA_963575745.1 Prorocentrum cordatum
CGGAATACGAGCCGATAGTCTTTAGCTGCTACGGCCGCCTCGGACAAACAATAGACTAGGGTGAAGTAGAGTTGAGTAGAGTAGAGTAGAGTAGAACAGAGTAGGGTAGGGGGGTAGGTGGCAGAGGAAAGTCGGGCATCGCAGCTTACAAAAGAGCGCAGTACGCCAGAGTAGCTGAAAGAAGAGTAGAGTAGAGTATCTAAGAATAGGAACAGAGCGGAGTAGAGCAGCGTAGTGTAAAGTAGGTTGGGGCAGGGTAGGGTAGAGTAGAGTAGTGTAGAGTAGAACAACGTAGAGGATAGTAGGGTAGATTGTCGAGTAGAGTGGGTAGAATGGAGCAGACTTGAGCCAAGTGGGAAAACGCGAGTACATGGTATACGAGACTACAGTGGAGCAGAGTGGGAGTAGACTCGAGTGGTGTAGTGCAGGCCTGTTCGGGGTGTGATCCGGCTTGCGGCCGGGAGCTTTCGCTTGGCGCGTCGCGGCGGCGGCCGCTGCGACACGCCACGCCCTCCGAGCGGACAGCGTGCCGCTCCGCTCCGCGTGGCGGGTTGGCAGGGAGAGCCCCGGACGCTGACGTTCGCGGCCTTGGACGTGGTCGGCGCGTCGCGCCGAAGCGGAGGAGGAGGAGGAGGAGGAGGAGGAGGAGGAGGAGGAGGAGGAGGAGGAGGAGGAGGTGGAGGAGGAGGAGGAGGAGAAGGGTGTGGGCCAGGCGACTGGCTGTATCGTTGCCCCGAAGCCCCGCCTTCGCCGAGGACCGCGCAGCGCAGCGGTTTTTGGGGGTAATTGCTCGGGTCTCCGCTGGAACGCCCTCGGCCAGGCGCAGCCGCTGGATGGCATCCCGAGGCAGGACAGCCGCCGAGAACTCGCGAGCACGCCCAAGACCTCGAACCCGACCCCGAGGCGTCCCTGACCTTCACGGCCCCGTCCTCGGGGCCCCGAGCTCCAGTTTTCCCAGCTTTCGCCCCCCTCCCCTCCCCCCTCTTCCGGCAGCGCCGACGTCGAGTATTTGTGCCCGCGCGCATAGCACGTCCACACCCGCCGCCCCCCGCAGGGTCCCTGGGCATCGCCTCCCTGGGCGGTCATTGTGTGCAACCCCGCATTGCAGCAGCGATGGGGGCGCTCAAGTGGGCCGCGGGGGTCGCAGGACGGGCCGTCGGCGGGCCGCGGGCGGGTCGCGAGCTTCGTGCCCGATCGGGTTGTACCGAATTGTAATTGCCGTCCATCCTGTCGCGTTGAGGGAGTCTTCCTCCTCCTCCTCCTCCTCCTTCTCCTCCTCCTCCTCCTCCTCCTCCTCCTCCTCCTCCATGTCTCTGACAATTCTCTGGCGCTGTTGGACCCCTCTGAGCCTGCGGAGGGCGGGGTCGGGACGCGCGCGAGGATGTCGTGCACGCAGGGTGCCGGAGAGAGGGCCCGTCGCCCCTCAAGAGGGGAGGAGGGCTCGGCCCGTCCTCCTCGGCAGGGGAGGCCGGCGGGCAAGGCCAGGGCAGGCCGGCGGGGGTCCGCCGAGGGCTGCTCCGCCCGTCGGTCCGAAGAGGAGCTGCACGGCCGGGGCTGCTCCGCCGGCGAGGTCGCCGGGCGTGCCATGCGAGGCTCAGAGAGAGCCTGGTGATCTGCAGCGGTGATCACTTGGTGCGGCCTTCCTATCATTAGACCAGAACAGGGCTGCTCCGCCAGCGGATGCCGGCGGATTGTAAAAGTCGCGCCCCCCAAGTCTCCCCGCACGCGTGTTGGTCCTCGCCCGCCGGTGTTCAGACCCCTGCCTGCGCGGCAAACAGCCTCTGCTGCCCAGATCGGGATGGCGCTAGGGTGCGTCCTTCCATGGATTACCTGTTTTCTGCCCGCGGAGGTAACGCGCCAAGTGCGTGGTGACGCGTCATTCCCTTAGCCTTTCTCCTCCTTCTCCCAGATATGTGCGCTAGGGGAAGACAGACATAAGCAATCGGCTTTGCGCTGGGCTCCCGTTGTGGGCCCCGGGTGGTGGGCCTATGGCCATGGGTTACCTTTTTTGCTGCGGTCTTTGGCCATCCTGAGTAAGATCAGGAGGGGGAAAAAACACACAGACACAATGAATCGTCGATCCCCAGGAAAAATATGGGAAAACATGGGAAGTGGGGGGGAAGACAAAAACCCATAACATATGGGAAACTATATGGGGAATCCTGTTAGTTGTGTGTATTTGTGTGTGTGTGTGTGTGTCCTAGGGCCCCTTCGTAAGATGATATCCTTGTCCTGGTCGGGCCGCACGCCTCTGCTGTGCTCCGGCGCCCTGCGTCCACGACAGGCTTCCCTCGCCTGCAGTGCAGTTTCTGAGGGCATGGCGGGGCGGGAGTCGTGATAGTTTTGTCGAGGACGATCAATGGAGAGGAATCATGTTGCCAAACAATTTCCACATGTCATAATAATCGGTTCAAACTGTTAAAACATGTTGAAAAACAGGTTTAAGGCATTTCCAGTACATTTTTCTTTTGACACATTCTTAATTCAATGATAGGACTGTTAGGATGTCCAGTGTCGTGGCATCCACAATGATAGCTCGTGGGTAGGTCCAGTCAGGGCCAAGCTCGATCCGAACGATGCAGTTCGATGTTGATCTCGGCCGGCCTGATCCGATCCGATTCCCACCTGCCGGCTGTCCGATGCGCCCCGATGCTTGCAATTGGGCTGCTGTGCATCGTGGCGCGGCCGATCCGATCTGATTTGAAATCCGTACCGATGGGGCCCGACCCGATTCACATTGCGATCCGATTCGATTTCGCGATTCGATGCTGGCTGCTCCCAGAAGGAGGACCATTTCGCTTCCTGTTTTCAGTATTAACAAAACTGGTGGTATTGCAAGCGTGCTTTTGCTTCCCCACGAGATGCGTTTGAACGCTGGTGCCGTGAGGCCGCGCAGTAGCCATTTTGGCCTTAAGGGAACACATTTGATATTGACTGGGCTCCACTCGAACCGAAAGTCCTTATGTGTAACCCCTTGACTGAACACTCTTGTACACAGGTGACCTAGGATCACGATGATAAGTGAGCGTATATGGATCGTTCTGATCACTTTTGCAATCGCTCGCAGAGTTGGTGCGGATTTGCAGCTCACGCAAGTGTCTATGCGTAGTCCTGCGAACGGTGGTTCTGTTGGAGAGCTACGTGCGGGCTGCCATACATCCGTCGAGGGCGACGAGTGCTTCGGAGAGGTGGTGTATGCCATGCAGACAGGCGTCGTCAAGCATCCAGAGCGGTACTCTCCCTTGGCTCAGGATTCTACCTTCGAGGATTTCCAGCGGTATCTCCACCGCTTACCTGCGCTCTCCAAGGTGTGCCCCGAGCCTTGTGCAGCGCATGAATTGGACGTCCGAGTGCCAGCGCGGTTACGGGCACCGGATGACTGCCACACATCCGTCGAGGGCGATGCGTGCTACGAGAGGGTTGTGTATGCGATGCAGACTGGCGTCGTCGAGAATGCAGAGTGGTACTCTCCATTGACCAAGAACTCCAGCTTTGTTGACTTCCAGCGGCACCTCCACGGCGTGGCCTGGCTTTCCGACGTGTGCCCCGAGCCTTGCGCAGCGCAGGCAGTGGACGTCCCGGTGCCAGCGCTGACCGCGACACAGGAGGGTTGCCACACTCCCGTCGAGGGTGACCCATGCTACGAGGAGGTGCTGTATGTGATGCAGACTGATGTGGTGAGGCACCCAAAGCGGTATCGGAAGTTGACAGAGTTCTCAAGTTTTGAGGACTTCCAGCGGCGTCTGCACAGTGTTTCCAAGGTGTGCCCCGAGCCTTGCGCAGCGCAGGCAGAGCGGGTCCCGGTGGCAGCGCTCGACTCTGAATTAAAGTTTGTTTGGCAATTGGAGGACTGCCGCACGGGAGGCGTTGCGGCTTGCCTCGGCGTGCTGCGTGCGCACTCGAGCAGGTTGCTTTTGCCCAGAGCGCTTCGCGGTCGTTCACAGCCGTAGTGGCACGGACCTTCCTATACAAATTGATGAAAATCTCAGCCTTGAATATGGAACGAGGTGGCGCAAGCCTTTTGAACTCTGCGCGGCCTGCTGGTCGGGGCTATGCCGCCCAGCATAATACCGAATTTTGTGTGTTCGCTTTGTGCTCAGGAGGGGAAAAAGCATAGTCACAATGAATCGTCGATTCCCCAGAAAATCTGGGAAAATTCGGAGACGTTGAGGGGATACGAAGCCCAGAACACGTGGGAACATACGGGGAATCTCATGGGACTTGTGTGTGTATTTTATTTGTGTGTGCTTGGGCCCCTGCATGTGCCAAGGGTCCCCAGGAGTGGTCGGGGAGTGGCCGGGCCGCGCAAAAGAAGGGGCCTGCCGCGAGAAGATGGGCGAGGGATAGCGCCTGTTGAGGAAGGAGGAGGAGGAGTAGGAGGAGGAGGATGAGGAGGAGCAGGAGGAGGAGGAAGAGGAGGAGGAGGAGGAGGAGAGAGGGACCCTGACACCCTCGCGTCGTGAGAACAGTCAGCGGCGGTCTGTTGTCCGCAACTTTCGGCACCCGTGGGCCTCCACCTGGGCCAGGGGCCATCGCAAAAAAGCGACTCGGGATGAGAAGCTTGTTCCTGAAAGGGAGTCCAAACCTCTTGGGAGTTGCGCTGTGAAGCATTCAGGACGTCGTATGTCTGGGGAACACAAGGGGAGCAAGCGGGCAAGGTTGTGAGAGGCGGGGGGAGAAGATGGCAGGAAAGGGGGGAGGAGCAGCGGAGGTGATGGAAGATGGATGGGAGGGGGGAGAGGGGACGAGATGGAGGGGGAGGGGGGCCGTAGTAGCAGTAAAAGTAATGGTCGTAATCGCAGCAGCAGCAGCAGCAACAGCAGCAGCAGCAGCAGCAGCAGCAGTAGTAGTAGTAGTAGTAGTAGTAGTAGTAGTATCAGTAGTAGTAGTAGTAGTAGTAGTAGTAATAATAGTCGTAGTAGTAGTACTAGTAGTAGTAGTAGTAGTAGTAGTAGTAGTAGTAGTGGTAGTGGTAGTGGTAGGAGTAGTAGTAGTCGTAG
>CAUYUJ010016799.1:96289-98789 GCA_963575745.1 Prorocentrum cordatum
CGGGCCCTATAAGGTGGGGGGGGCATCTGCGTGGGATTTCCTGTCCTCAGTCACGGGCGAGGCTTGCGCTTGAGATTTTCTCCAGGTTCAAGCATATGGGGTCCAACATTGACAACAGTTACAGGTTTTGGGTGACCCGTTCGGATTGATAACATGATGTGCGGGCCCCGTACGGACGAGGCTCCCGCCAGGTAGTTTTCCCAACTCGCTCACAAACGGGGGTCCCGCTTGAGATTCCCTCATTCAGAAATGAGGCACCCGCATGATTTTCTTTCAGAATCACGCTTCAGGAACCCAGAAGTGAGGAGCGAGGAACGAATGATGATGATGCTGATGATGACGATGATGATGGTGATGATGAGGATGATACTGATGATGCTGATGATGATCATGATGATGATGATGATGATGCTGATGATGATGACGATGATGATGGTTGTGATGGTGATCTCGATCGTGCTCATGATCATGATCATGATGAGTGAGAGCGTGGTTGTGTGAGTGTGTGAGTGTGTGAGTGCGTGAGTGTGTGAATGTGTTAGTGATGGTGAAGATGATGCTGGTGGTACTAGTGACTGAGTGAGTGAGTGCGTGAGTGAGTGAGCGAGCGCGATGGTGATGGTGAGGAAGAGGGGGAGGAGGAAATCTTGCGCGGGTGTCTGCGCAGAACACAAGAAGTCCACTACGGATTTGGGGGACAACCAAAACGCAAACCATATGATGCCAGAGGGGTAGGGAGAGAGGCCGGAGTAGAAGGATCACGAAACACATTCATACATTTAGAAACGTTGATATATATATATATATATAAGTATACACAATGAAAAACAATAATACATGAACACACTTGAAAACAATAACACATCCACAAGGGCCTTTCCTTCGGCCGACGATTTTTTGGGGACATCGCACGGATCATGGGGTTCCCGTGGGTTTGGACGGGATTTTCAGTGACGGTCACATGTTTCTTGGATGTTGTTCCACGAAGCTACGACACTTCCAAAAACAACAATGCAAACCAACACACAACTGCACACAACCTTGTGAGACGACAGCAAAAACAATCACATGTACAGTGGGAACCCATGCCAAGAAACATCCCGCTTGCCTCCAGGGTACCCTGTGTTTCTTGGGTTTCGACGGTTTTGCAGTGGAATATCTGATTTTCCCACACTTGAAATCAATGGACGCCCTGGGGTCTCAGGGTTGGGTTTCTTGGGGAATGTTTTCAGTGGTCGAGCTCCTGCTGTATTCGGGATCCCAAGCGGGGGAGGGCAAGGGCCCGCGGGAGACCCTGGCAGGAGGCCGGCGCGCTCCGCCACCTGCCTCCGCGCATGGGATCCCGAAAACATGTTATTCCCAGCCCTCCTGCGTTGGGTTCTCGTTTCGAACAGAGCACGGTGGTCGTCGCGTCTCTCCTTCTCGCCGCCCAGTATCTGAATTTCCCTGTCATATCTCTCTCTCATTGTCTCTCCTCTTGTCTTGTCCTCTCTCGTCCTTGCCTCCGACCTCGCAACCCGAGGGGGGCTGTGATCTGCGACACTGTCGCCACTTTGGAGGGCTGCGTGGGGGGGGCAGCACAGTGGGGTCATACTCAGACTCAGGTTCGACCTCGCCACCTCTGGCGGCTGCGATTTGCGACACTGTCGCCACTTTCGAGGGCTGGTGGGGGGCCATCACAGTGGGGTCATATCCAGATTCAGATCATATGAGACCTCGCCACCCCTGGGGAGGTGCGGTCTGCGAAACTGTCGCTGTTTTCGAGGGCTGCTGGGAGGGTCAGCACAGTGTGGTCATGCCCACATTTAGATTCGACCTCGCCACCCCTGGGGGGGGCTGCGATCGGCGAACCTCTCGCCATTTTGGAGGGCTGCTGGGGGGCAAGCGCAGCAGTGGGATCATATTCAGGCGAGGGTTTGACCTCGCCACCCCTGGGGGGCTGCGATCGGCGACACTGTCGCCACTTTCAAAGGCTTCTGCGGGAGCTAGCATAGTGGTTTCATACCCAGGTTCGGATCAGATTAGACCTCGCCACCCCTGGGATGGTGCGGTTTGCGAAACCGTCGCCGTTTTCGAGGGCTGCTGGGGCGGCCAGCGCAGTGGGGTCATACCCACACTTAGACTAGACCTCGCCACCCCTGTGGGGGGGCTGCGATCGGCGAACCTCTCGCCACTTTGGAGGGCTGCAGGGGGGGTGGCAGCACAACGGAGTCATACTCAGACCCAGATTGCACCTCGCCGCCCCTGAGGGGCTGCGATCTGCGACGCCGTCGCCACTTCCGAGGGCTGCTGGGGGGGCCAGCGCAGTGGGGTCATACCCAGAGTCAGATCAGACCTCGCCACCTCTGGTGGGGGGGGTGCGAACTGCGAAACTGTGGCCAAGCTCGTGGGCAGCCAGCCGAGGGGGGGGGGGGCTGCACAGTAGGGCCTTACCCAGATGCAGGTGAGACCTCGCCTCCCTTGGGGGGCAACGATCTGTCAAACTGGTGTCACTTTCGAG
>CAUYUJ010016799.1:106289-116289 GCA_963575745.1 Prorocentrum cordatum
TTATGGGCGCGAAGGCGAAGACATTGATTGATCGCTGGGCCCCGCAACAGATCGACCTCAGTGCGACTCGTGATGCGTTTAGCCGCATACGCGCAGTTGCCGTCGCAGCCCGCTGCCCAGCTTTGCTCCAGCTATGATAGTAGATGCCTGCGGCAGAACGAAGGCCTCCCCAGGTCTATGGGTCGACGGTTTCACGCCAGTAGACTTTCAGCGAGTACCTCCGACAGCACTTCAAGATATTGCACTACTACTGACAGCCGCCGAGGATACACTCACGTGGCCGATTCAGACGCAGGTCATCCCCGGTAAGCTCACGCCCGAAAAGACAGGAACATATCGTGTTGTAGGAATGATTTCGTCGCTTGGAAGAGTTTGGCCGGTGATCAGAGAGACACGTGCCCAATGATGGACGCAGTGCCATACTACGGATTGGGACGCGGCCATCAGAGGACATTCGTGCGTACAGGAGGCGTTTCTACGCGCCATCGATGCAGACGTTGCTCATAGTTCCAGAATGACATATTGTCACGCAGTGCTTGACATTGCGTCATTCTGCGATGCCATTCCTTGGCTGCTGCTCGTGGAGGCAGCTCTACCATTCGATTTCCAACCCATCGTCCTATATCTTGAACTGGTCCAATGCATTTCCCCACGTGCGCTGGAACGGATGGGCGCGGCGTCAGATATCTTTGAACCGTCGCAGTCAGTGGTCCAGGGCCTGCGAAGCGGGGCGCGTTTCGCGAAGGCCCTGGCCCATTCTGTCATGCACAAAGTTACATTGGCACGTCCCAGAGTGAGCCACCGGATATGGGTCGACGATGTGTCTCAGAGGATGTCGGGATCTTGCCGTGCTGTGAAGAAACATATGATTGATTACATCGTCCACGCGTGCCAACTGCTGGACACGAGAGGCTTCAGGGTGGCCCCGAAGCCCTTCATCATGAGCTCGACGACGGAGGATGCCAAGGCCATCATCTGTGGAGTCCGCGGGCGGGGTTACCATATCAAGGGAATCAAGCAGGCGGCATGCCAAGGGGTTGGCTTCGGATGCGGACGTCGTGCCCGTAGCGCACGGCGCATGAGGGAGTGTGGACACCAGCTCACGTCGAATGAGATCCGCCGGTTCGCCAAGGCGTCCAGGCGTTTTAAGACGGCGGCCACAGTGCAGACGTAGGGAGGCATCCCTGCTGGCATGCACGGCCACCAGGTGCGCGTCGTTTTCGGGCAGCAGATGCAGCTGGTGCGACGACGGTTGGCGCAGGCAAGCGGAGGGACTGGCAATGGCCGCTGTCTCACAACGGTGCTTGAGCTCGAGGCCCCGGGCCAGGGCCCAACGCTGAAGCTGCCAGTCCAACTCGTGGACCAGCGGCTGAAGTCGTGGCGAGGCCATCCCAACCTCAGAATGGGTATCCGTGAAATTCGGAATCAGATCTACACGCGTATGCTTGATCTGAACCCTGCAGACCAGTCTCGTAACGTGCGTGGCCCAATCTCGGCAATGGTCTTAACATTGATGAGAGCGGGCTGGAACCCGCAGAAGCCGCACCAGTGGAACTACATCACAGACGCGGGCACGACAGGGCAGTGGCAGTTCCCAGACGAGTCCAACACAGGCGATGTGCACACAGACCGACACGACCACTTACTGCAAGACCTGCTACGATCAGTATCCCAGAAGCGCCGGGAGACTGCGAGCCAGCACTACGCTGGTGGCGGGCTGGAACGCGGGGTGGACATGGAGTCGTTCCAGAAGCTGGTATCCCAATTCGAGGCGTCACCACATGGACGCAAACTGTCAGAGACTATGGTCACGATTGCTGCAGCAGGGTGTTGGCCCAACTCGAGGAAAAAAGCTGTTGATGCGGAATTTCCAAGGTAACGAGCTATGCGACAGGTGTCAACTCTGTTCTGAAACAGTGTTGCATCGGTACTGGGAGTGCGACAAGAACGTGGGATCACCAGCTTATGAGGCTAGCGCCCGTTCCTGCCCCCTTTGCCCAGGCGAGTTCCGATGAGGGTTTCTGGCTCCGCTGTCTCTTTCCTGCGCCCTGGGCGTGGGCCCCAAAGCCCGTTGATCATGACGTGCGGTGGCCCGAAGGTGTGCCTGATCTTGTTGGTGGGTGTCTTGGGCACGGGGCCCAAAGTGAGCCCCTGCTGGTGTCTGGGGATGCGTCGGGCGGGCCTGGGTCCACATGGCGCAGGCTCCGACGCGTAGGCCTCGGGATCGCCTGCTTTAACTCAGCGCCCCTGTCCGTCCAAGCCTCCATAATGGGGCCCCTAAGTGGCGCTCGTCAAGTGGTTGCCCGAGGGGAAATTCGTGTTTTTCTTTTGGCCTTGGAGAATTCTGATGGGTATATTTTGTATCTTACAGAGTTCGAACCGCTTGCTGCGGGGTGGTGCGCTAGAATGCATGAGCGCCCACGCAGCCCCGTCGCCGACCTGTGGGCACGCATCCGCGATCAATTGTGCGCCCGGCCTCCTTTTTGCATTCCGGTAGTTTTTACACATAGTCACCAGACCGAAGAGGACACCGTGTCCCAATGTGTTGTCAGCACACGTGTTCTAACCAGCGCAGTTGCAGATAGCTCGGCCGACGCCGCCGCCCACCTTGCCCACGTTCCTGCCCCCAGCCGCCAGGATATCCACTTGCAGGAAAGTCGTGCCATGCATGTGCGTATGCGGCTCCTTCGTGCCACGCTCGGCTGCTTCCGTGCTGAGCAAGAGCTTGCCTTGGGTGCCAGGGGGAGAATGAATGAGGGGGTACCCCCTCCCCCCCAACCCCTCCCCGCCCCTATGCTGCTGTGCTCTCCTCCTTCCGCTCGGCTCATCGGCTCTCGGAGTGTCAACGTAGGTGTCTGAGATGTTTCAGTTCGGCGTCGTTTGCTACAGCTGAGGAGTGGAAACTCACTCCTTGCCAGGAGCTCGTCAGTGTGGACGGGACCCTTTACGCCCCAGCCTAAGGGATGCGTGTACATGTAGCGGGGGGCTGGCTGTATCCAACCCATCTCCTTAATTACCATTATCAAGTGAAGATGTGGTTGTGCGGCTCGTGTGGGGCCATAGCTGATCAACATATTTGTTCTTTGGGCAAACCTTGTTTGATTCAGACCACTCGTACAGGCCGCACGTACCTTCGTCGCTTGGCTGCGGCCCCCCCAAGACCAATGGCAAGGCTGGCCCATCGAGGCAGCGACCAGGGGCCGAGCTTTAAGCGATAACCAGACTTGATTCGCAACGGGGATCTCAATCTCCATCTCCTCCTCCTCCTCCTCCTCCTCCTCCCCCTCCTCCCCTTCCTCCTCCTCCTCCTCCTTCTCCTCTTCCTCTCCTCCTTTCCTCCTCCTCCTCTTCCCCGTTCTCCCTCCTCTTCCCCCTCCTCCTCCTCCTCTCCTCCTCCTTTCCTCCTCCTCCTCCTCTCCTCCTTCTCCTCCTCCTTTCCTCCTCCTCCTCCTTCTTTTCCTCCTTCTCCTCCTTTTCCTCCCCTTCCTCCTCCTCCTCCTCCTCCTCCTCCTCCTCTTCCTCTCCTCCGCCTCCTCCTCTTCCTCCTCCTCATCCTCCTCTTCCTCCTCCTCCTCTTCCTCTCCCCCCGGGGGCGCCGCCGAGCCTCTGGGCCCCGGCGGCTGGCCGGAGGACGAGGGGGACGGCCTGAGGCGGCAGGACGCGGACGGCAGCCTGGCGAGGTGGCGCGCCGCCCAGGGGCTGCTTTCCAGGCGCGGGACCCGCGGAGGCGGAGGTCCGAGGAGGAAATGGTAGCGATAAGTAGGAGGAGGAGGACGACGAGGAGGAGGAGGAGGAGGAGGAGGAGGAGGAGGAGGAGGAGGAATAGGAGGAGGAGGAGAAGGAGGAGGAGGAGGAAAGGAAGAGAAGAGGAAGAGGAAGATGAGGAGGAGGAGGAGGAGGAGGGAGGAGGAGGAGGAGGAGGAGGAGGAGGAGGAGATGGAGGAAGAAGAGGAGGAGGAGGAGAAGAGGAGGAGGAGGAGAAGAGGAGGAGGAGGGGGAGGAGGAGGGGGAGGAGGAGGGGGAGGAGGAGGGGGAGGAGGAGGAACAGGACGACGACAACGACGACGACGCCGCCGCCGCCTCCGCTCGGCTGCAGGCCCCTGCCGCCGGTGGCCGAGCAGGTCCCGGCCGTGGACCCAGCGTCTGGCGAGGACGCGCGGCGCCAGCGACAGGGGGAGCCTTATGAACAAGTCATGACGACGGAAGGCTCTTCAGTATTTTCGGCCTCTGGGGACCTTTACCGAGCCTCGGGGCCGTCAAAAAACGACTCGGGACGAGAAGCCGTTCCCGGAGAGTGGGTCGAGACTTCCGGGGGTTGACGTTATGAAGAACTCGCGACGTCTGGGTTCTGGGTTTCGAGGCTTCCAAAGCCCGCCCCCTTTGGCTCCCTCTGGGGGCCGCAGCCCCTGGCCCAGACCGGGGGGGAACACGCGTGCCTCTGCTGGCCGCACATTGCCGCCTTCGCGCAGCCAGGCCGCGGCGCAGGGCAGAGAGGAGGGGGGCGGAGGCGGAGAGGAGCAGGCGCAGGAGGCCGGGGAGGCGTTCCAGGGGCTGGTTCGTATACCTGCATGCTGCATTCCTGGAGCCCGCGGTGGGCAGAACGGCCTGGCGTTGCCCCTCCTCCTCCTCCTACTCCTCCTCCTCCTCCTCAGAGGAGGAGGAGGAGGAGGAGGAGGAGGAGGAGGAGGAGGAGGAGGAGGAGGAGGATTTGACATCAGACGGCACAACACACACAACACACAACATGAAGAGAAGCATCTCCTTTTAGGTCTCTGGCTCCGTGAGAGCCCATGGCCCGACCTCGACTGTAACAAGGTCGCGCTTGGGGTGACGGCCAGAGGCTATGCGATTCCAAGAGTGCATCCTTCCCTGCGCCCCCGTACGGGGGATCGGGCGGCACTCTTGGCGGAGACCTCGCGCTTGCCCTCTGCGAGTGTAATACTTGCAGCGGAACAACATGGAATGGCCAAGCTCCAAAAACTTGGGAGCGTCAAGCCCACGGATACCGACCCCAGGACCACCTCGGCAAAGACCAGAAAACGGCCTAAGGGCGGCCCTGGACCCACGGAAGCATCGTTCACATGGCAAGAACCTGCCCTGCCAGCTCCATACGTGGCCGTCTGAAGGGGACCTTGCTGGAACAGGTTTCTTAACCTAGACTGCACTGGAAAGGTCAAGCCGCGGCCAAAGTGGCAACAACTTTCCCGCCAGCTTGCAGGCAAGCTTGGACATACGCAATTGGCGGGAAAGTTTCTCGCATTCGTCAGGCGATGGGGCTGGGTGTCTAGACGCGGCACTCTTGGCCAAGGCATCGTGAGCATCGTCACCAAGCTTGTAGTAATTCCTCTGACATATCAGGGTCCTCTGGAGCATCCCGTCGGCTGCAGGGTCAGAACATTGCCGCTGTACGGTCTTTTGTAGGACAGCTGCTCCTTCGGATGTATATGAAACTTACTGACTACATTGAGACAATATGAGAAACCCTTGGACTCAGGAGTCGCGAATTGCACCGCAGCACAGATGGCCAGCAATTCAGCAGCCTGGGGCGTCTGAGGGTTCGGGGCCCAGACTGGGGCCGAAACATGGCCGAGAACATTTTGATCGGAGTCGTAGCATATAAAACCCCATCCCCCCCTGGGCAGTTCGGGAATCACATGCCTGTAACAACATCCGTCGAAATGGGAATCACCTTGAGCCCTGAACCCGTCGATGCCCATCACCTCGAAGTCGCCCTCGGACAGCGGCCTGGGGAGCGTATCACCTGGATGTTCAAAGACGCCTCGGGTGAACAAGAGGTGCTCGGCTGGGTCCTGGAAATCGATGTCGGACAGGGTAGGGTGGTTATCTCCTAGCTTCGCAAGAATGTCTTCGCGCTCCTCATCGCACGACGGGCAGAAGTAGAGTCTATGCACCAGGGTGTCTGGGGCAGCTCTGCACAGCTCACACAGTATATCTTCCTGTTGGTAGCCTCTCTCCTCTGCAACTTGATTGGCCTAGATGCAGCCTTTCTGCAGAGGAGTGAAGGTGGACGAATTTAGCCGAGCCCTGATCTGGTCATAGCACAGGCGCTGCACCTCTGGCAGTAGGCTCGCCGCACTGGACTTCTCCAGCGTCCTCGAAACGGCGGCGTGCAGGGCTCGCTTGAGGAAAGCAGGGCTGCAACGAGTCATCTGGACAGCGACCCCGAAATCGTCGATCAGCTCGGTGAAAGAACGCATGCGCCACCCTATCCGCTGCAGAGAACGCTTCATGACAGACAGTGGTCCCGACACCCTTCTCCACGAACCTGCATCTGGATTGCCTTCGAACACCTCCTGCCAGCCTCCTCGAAGTTCCTGGAAAGACACGCGGAAAGGGTAGGCGCGAGTCAGAACAGCCCAGACTTCCTCGGAGTAGCGAGCGATAGGACTGGCAGCGGCATACCAAACAGGATCGCGCTCCAGGACAAGGAGGGAGGTGATGGATCTCTGAGCTGCACTTGGCTGGCGGGTCGCTCCAAACGATCTTCTTGCCACCTCGAGCTCGTGCTTAGAACAACCTCGAACTTCACTGCCGTAGACGAAACCAGGCACTGGCCCAGACACAAGAAATTCTCTTCGTGAAGCGGTCCAGGACCTTTTTGTGTCCTCTCAGGCGACGGGCCTTATTCTTAAGCGGTCTAAGACGGACCTGGAACTTATTGGACCTTCCAGCAGATCTGAAAGCTTGGCCACAGGTATGGTCAATGCCCAATTTCGTAGCAGGTCTGCAAGCAACACCTGCTAGCCCCCCCCCAGCTCGGCTCGGATACGTGCAGCAAGTTGTGGAGAGGAAGCAACCAAGGATGCCTTCTCCAAAGAGACCTGCGCGTGCAAGTCATTCATACTGATATCGTAGATGATGTACGGGCCTTCGACTATGCCACCATATACGTGCGATTCACTACCCGTAGCACTGATACCGTAATCATCGATATATGCATCCAGCTGAACATGTCAAGGGCGAGTGAACGTCAGATGAACGCCCGAATAAGCGTAGTAGCCATAGAGCAACCAGCTATCACACCTTGGCTAGCACAGTATGGCTCTGACACGAGGCCCCCCCGTGGATAGGAACCGAGGACAGCGGTACAGCGCGACAGCCAGACGGGCGATATGAAGGGGAACACACACACACACTTCCCATCACCTCAGCAACAATACATCTAGCGGGATACGCTCGTAGAACTTGAACATGTCCCATAAAAGGGTAGCTGCAGCGTCTCCAGATGATTTAGCCACCTCTGCTCTGAAAGCCTGGCGCCATTCTACATCGGATGCCAAGGCAAAGCTGCTGCCCGCTAGGTAGCCCCGCTCGAACGCAGCCTCCCACTTGGATGCAAGACCACTGCGGCGACACCCCCAGAGACGATAGCAGGATACACATATGCCTATCGGACGGACGCCACCCGAGGGTTTGGCCAGCAATGCGGTCATAATCACTTGCAGCTGCTTCGGCACGAGTCCTGACCTTCCCATACTCGTAAACATCATGCTGTCCACCTCGAAGCACTGGTCGCTCAGCGAAGCGTAGTGGTTCATGTGAAACCCATCGACAGAGGTCGCTGTGTGCTCCGCGTAGGTTCTGCTCGTCTGCCGAAGCTCCTCGGCCGAAGCACTCGGTAGAGGCTCCAGCGGCTGGAAGGTGCCAGGCATCTTTGGAGCCTCCGATATAGCCTGCCAGAACCTTGACAATCGAGCGGCCTCGGACTCGAGGAGGGAGAGTGGATCGGCCAAGGCATCTCCCATCCCTCGATAGTGTTGTCGTGGGCCTCCATGGCTCCGTTCCCCTGATGATGGCATGCGCTTTCCGTCCCCCCTCCAGTCTTGAGCCGAGCGACTCCTATCAGCAGCAATAACTTCCTGCAGCGCCTCGTCCATCCTACCGAGCAGGGCATGGTTGGCTTCCCAGTCACAAACAGGCACCGTAAGAATAAACATATGCGCATCAGTGAACCACTTCCTGCAGTCCCCGAGGTGCTTTTGAACATGTCCAGGAGGGTCCCTGAATAGGTTGCCAAGGTCCCTGAGGTGCTGCGAGTCTGGATCGGACGCTGCGATCATCAGAAAGACGCGAAACTTACTTACACTCCACTTGGCTGCGTATGCAGGGCCTGATGCGTTATCAGGCTTGTTGCGCTTGAGAGGGTCGCCAAATGCAGAGCTGGAAGCTTACCACGAGCACCGATACATGGGAGAGTAGTTTGCCTAGCTTTCATCAGCTCCTGCCCTGCAGTGTTTGCCCAGCCCGATACAAAGGCAGTGGGACCATCAGCAATTGTCACGGTACGGCCAGCATCAGCAAGTCCTGCCACCCGCTTTGTCTGTTCCGCGGTGGCTCCCCACTGCGGAGGAGGAGGATGAGGGCCGAGAGCTTCTTGCACTGGCAGGGGAGGAGGACTCCGAACAGTAAGCCCCTTCAAATGCGCCAACTCGCCGTAAAAGCTCATGCAGGCAGGCGTGTGCGGCGATATGCATGACGTGTGTACAGCTTGTGCGTTATTGATGGCCTTCTCGAGGCCTTCCATGACCAGGAAATAATCGTAAAGCTTCAGACCACCAGTTCCCGAACACGTACCAACCACATTGCCTGGGAAAACGATTTGGCCCCCGAGTCGCTCCATCACACCTGACTTCTGGAACGTGTCTGGGGCCATATTGCAATCTGCTCCCACCACCGCCGGCTGGCCGACCGATTCGATGAAAGAGGCGACCCTACCTATGATGTCGACGTTGCAATCTGACAGGTCCTGGCAGTGTTGCAGGTACATGCTGCAGCATCAGATCGTGCGACTGTCTCCTCCTCTTCTTCCTCCTCCTCCTCCTCAGGGGAGAAGGAGGAGGAAGAGGAGGAGGAGGAAGAGGAGGAGGAGGAGGGGAATATGAAGAGGAAGAAGGCGATAGGAAAAGGAGGAGAGATGAGGATGAGGAGGAGGAGGAGGAGGAGGATAAGGAGGAGGATGAGGAGGAGGAGGAGGAGGAAGCCTCCCACTTCACTAGAGGACGCGGCCCCTGGGAAGACCAGCGCCCCATCGGCCTGCTGTTCAGTGGAGGGACGTGTCTTGGAAACGGGCTGCCTTGAATTCCTGTAGCAGGTCGGGGGTGCGAACAGGTACAGCCAAACACCCTAATAAGGACGCGCGACTTTGCTCAGGGTACCCGTGCGTCCTTGCTCTTCCTTGCTCTTGCGTCCTTGAGGTTTTCGTCGTCCGCCGCCACAAAAATCCCTACCTTGGCTTCCAAGGGTCTTGCGTCCTTACCGCGCGTCCTTATTAGGGTGTTTGACTGTATGTGCGATCATAACGTTCGAGGAGGTGCCTGGCGCGAGCCCCGTTTTGAAGAGCGGCCCCCTTCCTTTTAGCAGCGGCACGGGATTGCGCATCTGGTCATGGATTGTGATGACGTCCCGAGGGGGCTTCCGTTTTGAGGAGGAACCGCTCTGCACCCGTGCCGCTGTTGCATAGTTCCAGCCGCCTAGTCTGCAGCTTCCAGGAAGTTTCAAGCGATTGCCCGATGAGAACCGCTTCCCCTCCTTGCAGCTGTTGCAGGATTTCAGAACGAATGTGTGCGGCGCCATGGCGAGAGCCCCATTTATAAAACGATTTGTGCTACACCCTTTCATGGTCAATGCGCGCAGCGCTGAGGCAAGGGCCTCATTTTGAAAGGAACAGTCTTTCCATATTTGGAGTTTGTGGAGTTTTTATCCTCATGACAGTGTTTTTTAGAAAGTAATCATCCGTCAATGCTAAAGTCGTTAACTCCATTGCTCGCGCAAAAATCCCATCCACCCAACCGCAACTTGTTGCAACACACAACTGCTGGGCGACAGCGACGATGACGATAAGCTGGTGATGTTGATGACGACGGTGAGGACGATGTCGACGACGAGGGCGAAGGTTATGGTGATGAATTGGCGCTGGTGTTAGCGATGAGTTAGCGATGACGCTGGCGATGATGATGCTGATGACGATGATGATGACGAT
>CAUYUJ010016799.1:121289-163789 GCA_963575745.1 Prorocentrum cordatum
ACTGGGGGGAGGGGGGAGGGCTTCTTGGAGGCACCCCTGCCTCTTTTAGAAGGCGAGGGCCTTGTCTGCAGACGCAGGGCCCGCGCCTCCTAGGAAGCGGCCTCCTCTTCAGAAGCCTTTCCCCCGCCCCCTACCCCCCTGTGCTCGCCGCCAAATGGGGCGGGACGGGTCGCAGCAGCAGCAGCAGCAGCGGGATGCGGCCCTCACGCGCGGGGTGGCGGCGCAGATCTTGGCCGCCCTCCACGGCGGCCGTGGCCTGGCGCGCCAGTGCTAGCGCTCAGGGGGCGCGCGGGCGCTGGAGGCACAGGGGCCTCGAGTGCCAGCGCTGGGCATGGAGCGCATGCCCTATTGGCAACTTGGATCTGTCACGTGATGCGAGTCAGAGGAGGAGGATGAGGAGGATGAGGAGCAGGAGGAGGAGGAGGAGGAGGACAATAGGTGCGCAAGCGTTTTATCTGACATCCTACCTCTCCTTTCCATCCCTAACCATGGCGTAGATATCCTCTCTATTCGCGCAGTCGGATGTTTTACCATGGCATGGCATTACATGGCATGACATGGCGTTGAAGATCAACGCATAGACTGACATGGCATGGCGTGGCACTGCGTAGTCAAGCACTGCATATCATAGCATTGCATCTGAAGGCATGGCATCGCGCAGCGGAACACACCGTAGCATTGCATTGCATGACATGGCATGGCACTGGAAATGATGCCAGCGCTGCAGAGGGAGCACGATTCGGAACGAGCAGAAGTGCGGAATTGAGGCCAGCGCTGCAGCGGGAACACGATTCGGAACGAGCGGAAGCGCGGAAATGAGGTCGGCGCTGCAGCGGGAACACGATTCGGAACGAGCGGAAGCCCGAAAAGGAGGCCAGCGCTGCAGCTGGAACAATATTTTGAAGGACTGGGAAGAATCGAGTGTGTTAAAACACATGTGAAAGATCAACTCGCCAGAATCCTCTGCGTCAAAAACAGGACGCGGAGGGGGGCCGAACATCTTCCGGACAGAGTCAGGGGAGAGAGGGGAGTAGTATCCATACTGTTTGCTTGTGGAGGAGGAGGAGGAGGAGGAGGAGGAGGAGGAGGAGGAGGAGGAGGAGGAGGAGGAGGAGGAGGGCGGAGGAGGAGGAGGAGGAGGGAGGAGAGGAGGAGGAGGAGGAGGAGGAGGAGGAGGAGGAGGAGGAGGAGGAGGAGGAGGAGGAGGAGGAGGAAGAGCGGATTTCGCACCACGTCACGACGCCCCTCTGTGTCTGATGAAAGGGGCGTGCAGCGCGGCCAGCAGGCGCAGGCGCAGCCAGGCGGCAGGGCCGCCCCGCAGCGGGGCGGGGGACCCTTCGAGAGCGCGGGGCGGCGCGGGCGGCGGCCGCCCCGCGGGCCGGCGTGCAGCTCGTGGCTCCAGGTGGCTCGGCGGGGGGGGGCGGGCCGCGGTCCGCCGCCGGGCGCGCCTGCGCGGCCGCCCGCCCCCTCGGGCGGCGGCGGGGCGCTCGGGGCCTTCCCCAACCCCGGGGCGTCGGAGGTCTTGGTCGCAGGCCTGCGGGGGTGGTTTTGTGACCCTCTGGGCCCTGACGCGCGTGATGCCCCCTGCCCCCTCGCCCAGCCCGGGGCGTCGGAGATCTTGCCACAGGCTTGAGAGTGTGTTTATGCTTGTTTTTGTTTTGTTCGCCCTCTGGGTCATAACGCGCGTTCTGGCCCCGGCCCTTCCCCCCCTCCTGTCACCTCCCCCCCCCCCGCCCCCCCCCCCCCACAGCGTACCGCTCCCGCCCTCTGTGCGTCCGCAGTGCGTCCAGCACCACAGGCTTCGGGGTGGGGCCCGTGCCCCTCCTCCTCCCCCTATATGACGCCCGTTGTGGCCGCCGCGACGCCCACAACGCCCATACCGTCCAGCACGCCCCACAACGCCCCCTAACGCCCCCTAACGCCCATAACGCCCATAACGCCCCATAACGCCCCTAACGCCCATAACGCCCATACCGTCCAGAACGCCCCACACCGCCCCCTAACGCCCCTAACGCCCGTCATGGCCGCGAATCAAACACTGCGCTCCCTCGGAGCCCAGACGTCTGGCAGCAGGACTTCTCCCAGCCCGGCAGCCGGGCGCCGTGCCCCGGGGCCCGGGCCTGCGGGGCCCGTGTGGCCGTGCCTGCGGGGCAGTGGCGGCCCTCGAGCGCTGCTTCGGGAGGGAAGGGGTCGGATCCGGGGGCCGCCGGCTCCGAAAATCACACTCGGGCCGGGCGAAAGGGGGGGATTGGGAAAGTGGGGGGGTGCGAAATCTGCTGCATGCAGCTGGTTTCAGCCCCGCCGAGGAGCCCGTTCCTCGATACATGGGCGCCTCCGGCGCCGGGAGGCGCCAGGAAAATCAGCTACGCGAGCTGATTCTCCCCCCCCCCCTTTGCTATCCCCCCCGTTTCGCCCGGCCCGACACATCGACTGGTGTCAGGGGAGCTTCCGCTCTTCCCTTTCGGTGCTCTCTCCTCGGGCCGCTCTGCCAGCAGCTGCGCCTTGGCGAGAGCGAGAGCGTTCGGGGTGCGCCCGAGTCGTCACAAGCGGCCGCCAGATGCCCGAACCACAGCCCGAAAGCTGCTTTCCTTGCGTTGTGAAACATGCCACGGGAGTTTTTTGGCCGTTTTCAACCTCGGGGGCCTCGGCGAAGGTCTCCAGATGCTGAAGATTGACCAAATCCGCCCTTCCGCAGCGCGAGGAGGTGGAGGTAGATGCGGTGCCGATGCTCCAACTCCATCTCCTCGGGCCCCACACTGCGAAGGCCTTGCGGCTGGTGCCGCCGACCCTGAAGGGGGACGTCGCAGACGACGACGGCGACGAGGACGACGTTCGCGAGCCCTCGTGGGGTCCCTTGTGGGCCCTCTTGGCCTCGGGACGCCCCCCTGGAACCGCACCCAGCGATCCCGTTTCAGGACCACCCTCCCCAGGCGGGGAAGGGATCGGAGGCCTCCCCTTCGACTCGATTGGTGCTCCCCCCCTTGCGGCTTGCGGCTCCCGCCCTCCCTCCCTCCTCCCCCCTCCCCCCTCCCTCCTCCCTCCTCCCCCCTCCCTCCTCCTCTCTCCCTCCCCTCATCCCTCCCTCCCATCCCCCTCCCTCCCTCCCTCCCTCCTCCGTGGGGGGGTGGCCCCGCCCCCCAGGGCCCCGGATTTGGAAGGCCCCCAGGCAGGGAGCCCCCGCGCCAAGCGCCGCGGGCGGCTGCCGCGGCGGGCCGCCCCGCGGCGGCGGGCGAGGCGCGCCCCCCTCGGCGCCCGCGCGCGGCTGCCGCCGCCGAGAGTCGTCGCGAGCAAAAGTCAGGGGGGGAAAAAACACAGACACAATTAATCGTCGATCCCGAGGAAAACATGGGAACATATGGGAAGTGGGGGAAGACGAAAACCCAGACAATATGGGAAAATATGGGGGATCCTGTTATTTGTGTGTATTTATTTGTGTGTCCCAGGGCTCCTTCAAAAAGAACTCCTTTTAGAGTGTCAGCTCGTGACTAGCAAATGGTGGACCCCCTTCTGGGGGCTGATGAATGGACCCCGCGGGGCGCGAAGCATTTGTTTCATCACGCGCGCCAGGGCTGGGAGAGCTCTGGAAAGCACCGCGCCGCGGATGGTGGCAAACGGCAAGAACGACAAGGAGGAGGAGGAGGAGGAGAAGGAGGAGGAGGAGGAGGAGGAGGAGGAGGAGGAGGAGGAGGAGGAGGAGGAGGAGGAGGAGGAAGAGAAGGACAAGGACGAGGACGAGGACGAGGACGAGGACGTGGACGAGGAGGACTGGTATGTTTTTCCCGCTTTCGGGTCCCCGGGCCCTCGGCGGGCCCCGAGGCAGCCGAAAAACGACCTGCCGCCCTTGCCTCCCGCCCCCCCCCTCCCCCAGTCCGTGCTGCTCCTGTCGCCTTCTCGCTGGCGGCCGGGCAACGGCGCTAATCACTGGCGCCGCCGCCGTGTGTTTCAATTTGGCGGGCGCCACCCCCGCAATTCGCCCGAGCAGGGAAGCCATTTTCTAATCACACTCCCCGCTTCTTCTTCGTAATTCCAAGCTGACATTAACACGATGAAGACGTTGCCCCTGTCAGGTCCCGTCTTCGCAGTAGGGAAAGCAGGAATCTGGGCGGTTTGGCCTGCGACATCTGCAGGAAGAGACCCCTCTGTCCCTCGTGCCCCTGGCCCTCCTACAGGCGGCCCAGATTAGTAGGTCGACCCTGCCAGCTCAAGGGTAGCCTTCTGTCTTTTGCCTCGCGACGCGTGCCTTCTTACACTCCAAAGGCGATGTGGCCCTCGGAAGAGTCTTGTGTCCTCCCGCGTGTCCTGTCCAATCGAGGCCGACTGCAACGTAGGTCGCTTCCAGAAAAGGTTAGGGGCCCATCTCAGAGAGGGGCGCGCGTGCGCAGCTCTAGGGCGCGGGGCTCCGCGGCAGTCCCGGCGTCCAGGGGCCACTGCGGGGGGGGTTCGAGTAGGGGCTCGACTGCAGCATTCCTCCGCCCTCGAGTTGACTTGCCCAGCGAACGAACGGACAAGACGCCGCGCGCTCCGTACCTCTGTTGGGCATGCTGTGTAGTTTTCGCAAGGCCGACGGACAGAACAAGTCAGGGACAAACCGATCCCGTAGTCGATCCCCTATTCGGGGAATGTCCGTCATCGTGGCAAGGGGGTTCTGAAGGACAGGGGCACCGATTTCTTCGCCGCCGTCGGGCCCTCCACGGGCCCTCCACGGGCCCTCAGAGTGTCAGAGAACGACTCGGGAGGACGCGGTCGTCCTGGGAGAAGGCACCCGGGTCCAAATACTTCAAAGGGATCGACCCCACTGTCCTATATTTTCCAACATTTTCAAAATGATCAGCGATCAATTGAGTCTGTGTGTTTGTTCTCCTCCTGAGAGTTGCAGCCTCTTAGATGGGATCCCTCAGGACCCGCTTCCCCCATGCTAAGGATAGGCATGAGGGGGGGCACACCGACCTCGAAAGGTGGATACATCGACGACGCCTCGTTGATTTCATTGCGACGCGTACGCGATGCACGGGACGGCCTGCGTCGACGATGTATCGACGATTCGTGGGCGATGGGCGTCTTGCC
The DNA here is from genome assembly GCA_963575745.1 of Prorocentrum cordatum. Classification (NCBI taxonomy): domain Eukaryota; class Dinophyceae; order Prorocentrales; family Prorocentraceae; genus Prorocentrum; species Prorocentrum cordatum. The sequence continues at coordinate 126,354 of CAUYUJ010016799.1, forward strand.
TGGGAACACACACCCAAGCGTGCTCGCGCCGTGGAAAAAAAACACGGCGGGAAGGCGTCGGCCGATTTCAGCCTCCAGAGGCCCTCGCAGGGCCCCGGTCCGTACGAAAACGGCTCCGGATGAAAAACCGGCCCTGGGGAAAGGGTAGGTATTTCCTGGAACCCCGTGCTGAACAAATCTGGACGTCGCATGCCTGGGGGGTCGTTCGTGTCCCCAGGCCCGAGTGTCAGAGTAAGAAACGATACCGATACCGCTCATCGTCCTGGAGAGTTCTCATCGGCACGGCTGGTTCTCTTTGAAATCCTGTTCAGAATACGCCCCAGGTGAGGCCTGGGGAGTAGCAGTATCGCAACTGTTCTGTCCCACGCAGACTTCTGACCCGACTCCCTGTGGCCCTCGGGCGGCACAGCCGATTGGTCGGGTCAGTGCTCGGGCGATGTTGGTAGCCTTCCAGCAGCTCCCTCGGAGCCCAGCGCTGACCAGACTGTTCTCTTGCTCCCCCACCTCTTCCCGGCTTCGGCCTCCTGGGGAGCCGCGTCTCTCCGGATCTCCGACTTCTTGCTCTTCTCGGGCCTGGCGTTCTGTCCCGGTCTCGGCCTTTGAGGCCTGTTTCAAGGGCCCGGCCATCGAAAACAGGAGGAGGAGGAGGAGGAGGAGGAGGAGGAGGAGGAGGAGGAGGAGGAGGAGGAGCAGGAGGAGGAGGAGGAGGAGAGGAGGAGGAGCAGGAGGAGGAGGGAGGAGGAGGAGGAGGAGGGGAGGAGGAGGAGGAGAAGGGGAGGGAGGGGGAGGGGGAGGAGAAGGGGGAGGGGGAGGGGGGGAGGAGGGGGAGGGGGAGGAGGAGAGGGGGTCGGGGCCTCGAGGGCCGCAGGCGGAGAACCAGTCGGGCCCGGCGGACGTCGGCGGATCCAGAGCGAAAGCCTGCCCCAGGGGAGGTGGTCGGGACTAGAACAGGGCTAGGATCGGGATAAATCGCTCCAGAGCGTTCCGGAGCGCTCTCAGAGCGTTCCGGAGCGCTCTGGAGCGGCCGCGGCGCCCAATACATCCTCCAAACCCGCCGATTCTCAGAGATTTCGAGTTATCCCGATCCGATTTTGTCCCGATCTTCGCGTCGTTTTAGGGACCTCTGGGAGCGCGGATCGAAACAGCGCGGTGACCACTTCAGTGGGGATTCGGGTTGACGGACGGGTGTGGTACTAAGGTCGTTCTCCGAGGGTGCTTCGGGCAGTCGGGGGCTCCGAGTCGTGCGATGAGGTCGCTGGGGATTCCGAGGTCACCGCGCCGCTTTCTGGGACTCTTGATTCTCTGGCCCCGGGGTCGGTTCGATTCGGGGCGATTCGCTGGCGTGACGGTCCGTTTCCGCTTCCATGTGATTTCGCGGCTCGATAGAGCGCGCTGGCTCTGACGGACGAACAGCACCCACCCATACCCACAGCACAGGGGGGGCGGAGGGAGGAGGGCTGGCTATGGGCGAGGGCGCGGGTTGTCGGGCCCCTGGGGAAGGCTCCCGTTCGAGGGGGGGGGCCGTCCGACAACACGCGCACACGGCCCCCTCCGCCCCCCCCCCACACCACGGTACCTCCGTCCACACCCTGGTCGTCGTCCTCCTGCTCATTCCCCCTCGGTCTCGCGTCCCACTCTCTGCCGCCTCCCTCTTCCGTCCCTCCCTTCCTGGCCTCGCCCTCCGTCATCTCTGCCTCCTCCCTCCTCCCTCCTCGTTACTCCCCTCCTCCCTGCCCCCTTGTATGATGTTCGTTCGTTGGTGTGTGTGTGTGTTGTTCGTTCGGCTCCAAGCTTGAGCGGAAAGCTGGGGGCACCTTGGCCAGGGACACCGTCAGCAACCCTGGATCCTTGAAGGTGCACTGCCTGGCGACGAAATCTGTAGATATCCTCCGCCCCTTGCCAGGCCCATCTTGGCCCCACGGGCACGCCTTCTGGGAAGTTTCCTGCGTCTTCGGTGAAGGTGGTTTAAGACTTTTCAGAAGGCGCGGGGGCTTCCGAGGAGCCCCGCCGCCTTCTGAGGAGGCATGCCCCCTCTCACTTCCTCCCTGGGCTCGCCGCCAAGCAGGGGAAGGCCGACGATATTTATTTCTGGCGCGCAATCATCATTCCCCGAGCCAGACCCACTTCCCCCTCCCCCTGGGTAATGGTAACCATCTTACGTAGGAGGGGGGGGGGCTGGACCGCCCCCGCACATGCTGGTACCCGTGAGGGTGCTATGACGATCGCAGCGCATCCTCGCCCCGTCGTGCCCGACCCCTTCCAAGTGTTGCCGATACCCAGGTCCCCAACCCCCTCCTCTACTGGGTGGTGACGACCATTACCGCACATGATAAAACGAAGACCTCCTTTGTATACGCCCTCCTGGCCAATCCATGTGGTGCATTCTTGGGATGCACGTTGTGTAGAGCAATGTGTGCATGGTGCATTCAATGTTATGCACTGTATGCGGTGCAACTTTCTAGGCCTTCCGGATGGGGTCGGAATAGATTGTGTCGGAGGATCGCGCCGCATCGCCGATGCATCGGCGATGCGGCTCGATGCGGAGCCCGATTTTCTCCACGCTGGCGTCGCCGATGCATCGCCGACCCCATCTACTCCGACCCCCTCCATGAGGACTTTAATCGGTAATGTGCAGCCTGCGTTTTGCAACTCAGGTTGTGCAATCAATTTCTGTTCGCAGTAAGTTGTCAACTCCACCGCTCGTGCAATCATCCCACCCGCCCACCCGCAACTTGGTTTGCACAAGCCCATGCGGCGGCGGCGATTGCGCTGAGCGCTTGGTGTTGGCTTGTGCATCTCTGCGGCCGCGCCAGCCCTCGCATGCTCGCGCGCGCAGCGGCCAGGTAGTTTGTCGCGACCGACGCGGCCGTGGTGGCGCTGACCGCTGGGCACTTCCCAGCGGGCACTTCATCGCGAGTCGACGACTTGGGCGGGCGCGGTATCATAGCAACGTCGAGAACGGTAGACGCGAGGATGATAGTAGCGATGCTGGTGACGATGATGACGACGACCGGAAGGCCAGTGACGGCGCCGATGCTGATCACGCCGTAGACGATGACGGCGTCGTCGCATCGGTGGTGGAAGTTTTAGAAGACGTTCGACATGCGTGCGCGGCCTGCTCGCGAGAGTGGCTCGCAAGATGTTATTGGACACTGACCGTGCCCCCCCCCAGCACGCGCGAAAGGGCGCATGGATGATTTCGACATGCGGCGCGAGAGGCCAGTTTGGCAGAATGTGATGGGCATGTTGAAAAAACCTCCTATGGTATCCGTAAGAAGTCGCAAGACCCGAAAGAACGCGTTTTGTGGTCGCTTGGACGGGGAGGACGGGTTGGAACCGGACCGCCCCTTCCCCCGGATGGGGGGGTGGGGGTTGGAACCTATCCCCCCCCTCCCGTGACGGAGGGGGGGGGCTTCGAACCCCCTCCCCCCCCCCTTGCTTCCCCTCTCCTCGGGTCGGCGCTGCGCTTGCGTCGGCGACGGCTGGCGACGGCGGCGGGGACGACGATTTCCATTTCTGGGCCGGCGCTGGCGCCTGCGGCGGCGGGCGGCGGTGGCGTGGAGCGTCGACGAGGACGGTGGTGGTGGTGGTGGTGGTGGTGGAGGTGGGTTGTGGTGGTTGTGCTGATGGCGGTGGTGGTGGTTGTAGTGGTGGTAATGTGGTGGTTTGTTGTGGTGGTGGTGGTTGTGGCGGTGGGTGGTGGTGGTGGTGGTGGTGGTGGTGGTGGTGGTGGTTTGGTGGTGGTCTGGTGGTGGTTTGTGGTGATGGTGGTGGGCTGTGGTAGTGGTGGTGGTGGTGGTGGTGGTGGTTTGGTGGTGGTGTGGTGGTGGTGGTTTGTGGTGGTGGTGGTGGGTTGCGGTTGTGGCGGTGGTTTGTGGAGGTGGTGCTGGTGGTGGTGGTGGCGGCGGTGGTGGTGGTGGTGTGGTGTTTTGTGGTGGTGGTGGTGGGTTGTGCTGCTGGTAGTGGTGGTGGTTGTGGCGGTGGTTGTGGTGGTGGTGGTGTGGTAGATTGTGGTGATGGTGGTCGTGGTGGTGGGTTTTTGAGCTGGTGGTGCTGATGATGAGTTGTGGTGGTGGTGGTGGATGTGGTGGTGTGGTGATGGTGTGGTGGTGGTTTGTGGTGGTGGTGGTGGACTGTGGTGGTGGCGGTGGTTTGTGGAAGTTTGTTGTGGTGGTGGTGGTGGTGATGGCGGTGGTGGTGGTGGTGTGGTGGTTTATGGTTGTGGCGGTGGGTTGTGCTGCTGGTAGTGGTGGTGGTTGTGGCGGTGGTGGTGGTGGTGTGGTAGATTGTGGTGGTAGTGGTGGTGTTTTTTTTGGTGGTGGTGGTGATGGTGAGTTGTGGTGGTGGTTGTGGTAGCGGTGGTGGCTGTGGTGGTGGTGGTGGTGGGTTGAAGCGGTGGTGGTGGTGGGACTGGTGGTGGTGGTGGTGGTAGTGGTGGTATTCGTCTCTGCGTCCCTGCCGTCGCCGGCGCCAGCGCCGGCTCCGCTGGCCGCCGCCAGCGCCGGCGGGCCGGCGCCGAAGGGGAGGGGGGTGTTTCTCCCCCCGGGGGGGGGGGGGTTGAACCCCCCCCCTGGGAGGAGGGAGGGGGAAGTTTGAACCGTCGCTGCGTTTCCGCCGTGGGCGCTGCTTTGGTCATGCTCGCCTCTGGTCATCGGGCCGGGCGACCCCCCTTTGGGCTGCCTCTGGTCATCGTCGCTGCGTTTCCGCCGTGGCCGCTGCTGGCGGCCGCCAGCGCCGGCGCCGGCGTCGGGGGGGGGGGTCGGGAGGGGGGGGGTTGGGAGGGGAGTTCCCCCGGTTTTGATCGACGGCGCCTGGTGTTGGGGGGTGGCCCACCCCCTGGTTCGAAACGCGCCGCCGAATGTTCCCAAGGCGAGCGCCCGTGAAACGCGTTCTCTCCAAAACCGCGAGCGCAGTTTGAAAACTGGCGTTGCAACGCCGTGTGTTCATGTTGTGCCTTGTTGACACTCGATGTTTAAATCCCGACGGGACCGAAGGTTTTTGAAAGGTTTCGGCGTGCGCGCGCGACGACGCGCGCTTGTGCATTGTGTGTGTGTGTGTGTTTGTGTGTGTGTGTGTGTGTGTGTGTGTGTGTGTGTGTTTTTGTTGGGGATTATTGCAACAGCACGAGCGCAGGGGCGTTCGAGTGATTTCGAGAATCGCGCACGAAAAGGCCAATTTGGTAGCATTTTGCGGAAAATTGGAAAACCGGGGTTTTCTATATAGGACCGAATTCTCGCGAGAGCGCGGGCGCACATTATTTTTGAAGAAATAGCGCCCCGCGTTCCTCACCTCCCGCTGCCCTGTCCCCCCTCATCCCATGCCTGCTTCTGCTCCCCATGACCACCCCATGTCGGCACCACCCCTTGTCCTGTTGTCCGCGCGTTACAAAACAGATTTCTGGACATTCCTCGACCCGGCCCAGGCTGCGAGCTTGACGCATTGATGGGTTTGGACGGGCACCGCCAGGGCGAGCGCGCCGTGGTCGACTGGGCCGTCTCCGTCTACGCCTTGTACCGCGTGCACAACGGGCGCCGCCACGGCACCCTCACGCTGCAGGACGTCAGTGGTGCCTTCGACGGCTACGTGCGAGAGGCCCGTGGGCGGCCGACTGAGTAGGGCAACGGGCTGTGGCTCTGAGGCGCAAGCTGTAGTGTCTCGTTCGACTCCATCCGCCGCCTTCCTCCTCCCCTTCTTCCTTCCCTCCCTCCCGGTCCCTCCTCTTGTCAGTGTTCTGGCCCACCCGGCCGTGCAACTCCGCGGGGCCCCCCGATGTGGCAGCGCGCCGAGTCCATGACACGAGTCACGGTGTGCGACGGTTCGGCGGCCTCTGTCCCGGCCGCGTGGCCGATAGGCGTGCACGGCAGTTTCCCCTCCTCTTGCCCCCTCCTCCCCCTCCTCCCTCCTCCCCCCCTCTCGCTCCTTCCAATGGCGGTGAACCGGCATATCTGGCCATGCGTTGCCGCGGGTTCTCCGTTGGGGCACCGCGCCGAATCCATGACATAGGCTCCGCTGTGCGTAGGTCCAGTCGCGTCTGTCCCGGCCGCGTGGCCGACACCAAATTGGAGTGCACGGCGGTTGAAGAGTGGTTCAATGCGACGGTCGTCGCGAGAATCCCAGTTTCCCTCCTCCCCTCTCGTCCTCCTCGTCCTCGCCTCCGCCGCGTCTCCTCCCTTCTCCCCTCATTCGCTGGGCCGCAATAGCCGGCCCAGCCCCTGACGTCAGTGCGTTCCCCTAACTTGTTCGTTTCTTTTCCTCTTCCTTCGCCTCCCCCTCGCTGCATGACTGCATGTGCCCAGCTAGTTTCGGTGGTGTTGGCCGCCCTGTGGTGCAGCCGAGTTCTCTTGCGGGGCAGGGGATCCGCGCTTGTCAATACCTTGTGCATGATGTATCGTGCTAGCTGGCAGTTTAATGTTGTGTTGGATTTATTAGTTTGGCCGCTTGGGCCTCCTAGTAGGGGTTATAACACAATTGCTGTGCCGATGCCTGGCCGATACGTCTCCGAGGTGGTTCGTCTCATTCGCTTTCTCGGTTGTGTCTTGCCTCCTCTCTCTCTCTCTCTCTCATTTTTTTTTTTTTTTTTTTTTTTTTTTTCTCTCTCTCTCTCTCTCTCTCTCTCTTTCTCTCTCTTTCTCCGCTTCCATGCACCGATTCCGTGTCATCTGCAGGTGCTTCGCTGCCCCAGTCCAGGGTTTTTGCTTCGGGCCTGGAGGGTCGCGCGTATTTACGTGCATTCGGCAGCAAACAGCCAGACTTTGGAAACATAGTGTGGTGGGCGTTGATTGGTGCTTCGCGGAAAAAAAAAGAAAAAAATAGAACAACAACGCCCCTCACGCGTTTCGTGGCCCCACACCCTTCACATGTTTCGTGGCCCCATAAAGGGGGCCCAACCTAAGGCCCCAGTGGGAAAGTTCGCATGGCACCGCCGCCCCATTTCGGCACACACCCCACACGTGTCGTGGCCCCATACGGAATTCCGCCGAATGCCCCAGTGGGAAAGTTTGCATGGCGCCGACGCCGCATTTGGGCACACCCCGCCGCCGCATTGTTCGCACGGCACCGCCGCCCCATTTCGGCACCCCCCTCACACGTTTCGTGGCCCCAGAGGGAGCTCCACCGAAGGCTCCAGTGGGAAAGTTCGCATGACACGGCCGCCGCATTGTGGCACGTCCTCACACGTTTCAGAGGGAGCTCCACCGAACGCCCCAGTGGGAAAGTTCGCATGGCACCGCCGCCCAATTTCGGCACACCCCTCACGATTCGTGCCCCCCCTCCCCATGGGGAGCTCCACCTAAGACCCCAGTGGAAAGCTCGCACGGCACCGCCGCCCCATTTCAGCAGCCCCCTCACACGCTTCGTGTTTCCATGACGAGCTCTACCGAAGGCCCCAGTGGGAAAGTTCGCATGGCACCGCCGCCCAATTTTGGCACACCCCTCACGATTCGTGGCCCCCCCCATAGGGAGCTCCACGGAAGGCCCCAATGGCGATGTTCGCATGCGTCCGCTCGACTCGTGTCGGCATGTCTTTCGCACGTTTCGTGGCAAAGAAGGCTACATTGTGTGCGCCTCTCGGAGTTTGCGCGCCCCCCTCCTTCGTCTCACCTCCCTCGCGGCACTCGCATATGCATCTGGTTGGGTCTTTCGTCCGGCTTTTTGTTCTGTTTGTGAATTCGTGTTGCGTGGCCATGTGTTTATCACATGTTTTCGGGACACTCGATGTTGCATTCCTTGCGACTCCATAGGTTTTGACGGATTTTGACATGCGCGTGAACCGACGCGCGCGTATGCTTTTAGTCTCGCTTTTGCAAGATATCTTTGAACACGGATGGTGTTTGATCAACGAGTGTGCTCGCGAAATTATTTTGCAGGGGATGAGGAGGGTGCCGATACTGACCTGCCTGCGATGGTACGGGTTCAAATTTAGGATGGACGATGGGGCAGAGTCATGAGTAATTTGCAATACGAAACAGGGGTACATTTTTGCTGGAAGTGGGGGGTGGGGGGGGGGTAGTTCCTATTGTTCTCTTAGAACGAGAGTCTAGGTATTCCAGCATAGGTCGCGCAATCTAGGTGGTGCAATCTAGCAATCTACGTGGTGAAACCTGGGTGGTGCAATCAAGGCGGTGCAATCTAAATTGTGGAATCTACGTGGTGCAACATTGGTGGTGTAATTTGTTTGGCTGTTTCCTACGCGTGGCTGTTCGGACACAGCGGCCAGCATGCACAGAGCGGCGCTGCATGTCCTCCCACGGACCATACAGTTTGAGAACGGCGCCCCACCGCCACTATCGCGTCCTCCCCTTTGCTCCGCCTCCACCTCGCTCATTGCTCATTGCTTCCAATCCTCCTGCTGATCTATCGCATCCTCCTCCACCAACTCTATCCATTCTTCAGCTCCTCCTGACCCTCCTCCCTTTCCTCGGCCACCTCCTCGCTCATTGCTCATTGCTTCCACTCCTCCTGCTGACATATCGCATCCCCCTCCCCCAACTCCCTCCCTTCTTCAGCTCCTCCGTACCCTCCTCCTTCGCCTCCTCATCCTTCCCCCGCTTCCTCGCCCTCCCCCTCCTACTCTTCCTCCTCCTCCTCCTCTTCCTCCTCATCCCTGAAGCCTGTGGGTGTGCTGGGCAGTTGTGAAAACCTTGCTGGGGTTGGCCGACAATCCACCGAATGCGCTTGTTAGACGGGCGCCTCACGTACAGGTTCAGCTGTCTGGCCTATGACGACCTATGCCATCCTCCGATGCCCGCGGGCTTGGCACTTTGTCTCCCTCCCGCGGTTGATCCCTCCATCACGCCTGATTGTGGGACTCGGCCTCGAGCTTCTTGATGAACAGGTCGTTGATGATGACCTTAATCGAGCTGCATTGCGCATAGCTTTGATGTACCACCTGTGTAGCATCATCCGCAAAGGAGCCGCAGATAGCGCCTACGACTACAACCTTCACACCAGTGCCCTGAGAGTTGCCCGTCAGCGCATCCAGGCCTGGAGCTGTATTCATGGGCTTCGTGTCCTCACCCTCCCCCTCGTCTTATCCTCCCTCCTCCTCCTCCCCCTCCCTCCTACTCTCATCCTCCTCCTCCGCCTTCTCCTTCTCCTCCTCCTCCTCCTCCTCCTCCTCCTCCTCCTCCTCCAGACGCCTGCTGGCCCTGACCGCCCGCCCGAAGGCCGTGAAGGGGAAATGGCTGCTCCCTCGCGCCCGAGCCTGGGCAAGACCGCGTCCCTGCTCCACAACAACCTTGCGTGCAACGGGAATGGGGGCGCCCGATTCTCAGCTCGGCGGTGCGAGCCCGGACATCTGGCAGCCTCGAGAGAATCGGAGCGAACGGTGTGTCGCCATGTTTGGCCTCTGGAGGCCGGCGTCCAGCCTCGGTGCCGCCGAGCATCGAACGATTCAGAGCGCCCGATGTCCAGGAAGACCGTAGGAGCAGATAGCCGGGTGCGTGGGAGGCGGCCAGAGCATGAGAAGCCGGAGTCCAGAGGGTCTTGGTGCAGTCGAGGCTTGGGGGCAGAAGGCGGGGGATGCCCCCATCCAGGATGTTGACGAGACGGCGGGAGGAACAGGGTATGAAGAAGCGAGAGCAGAGAAGGAGAAGGAGAAGATGGAGCAGAAGCAGGAGGAGGAGGAACAGGATTGACAAGAAAAGTGTAAACAAGACGTGAGGGACAAGGGCAGGGGGAGAGGAAGGGTAGCATGTGGGCAAAGGGGGGGAGCTCCTCCTTCTCCTCCTCCTCCTCCTCCTCCTCCTCATACTCATCCTCTTCTTCTCCCCCTCCTCCACCCCCTGCTCCTTCTCCTCCTCCGCAGCCTCATCCTCCGCGTCCTCCTCCTCCTCATCCTCCTAGCCGCGCCGTGCAGCGGTCGAGGAGAACCAGCCTTGCTCTAAACTTCCACGACTTACCAACGGCGCGCTCCCGGCAGTCAGCCCCTGCCTTGGCCAGGGGAGTAGGAGGAGGAGGGACAAAGGAGCGACACGCTGTACTACCGCTTACTGTACACCATGTCTCGCAATGTGCAGCCTTCCATCTCTTCCGATGTTTGTGTGGCCCTTGCTGAAGAGAACGCTTCTGTCCCAAAGGAAGAGTGCGAATAAGACGTGCCTGGGCCAGACACGCACAGGGGCAAAGTTTGCACAGACTGGCAGGAGCAAGACTGAAGCCTCCCCCTGGATTGGAATCCCTGCCCTTGGACCTTGGAAGGCTTGAGGGTGAAAGCCCGACTGGTCTGGCTGACGTCCCGCGGCGGGCTCTGGACACAGCAAGGCATGATGGTGCAAACCCGACTTGATTGGCTTCTTCTCCAGCGCAGGGGGGGACATTGGAATCACAGGAAGACATTGGTAAAGAGTACGCTAATTCCATCACTTGCCAGACTGAGAAATGGACATGTGATAATCCAGCAACGCATTATGTTGTACGGCATCGTACTGTGCTATATGAGAGAACATTTTTTTGACATTGGGTATCTTGATCGAAGCGCTGGAAGGAGACATTGCTTTCGCGGCGGCTGCGAACGTTATTCAACACATGGTACAGGTCAATGAAACAAAGATGGGTGTGTCAAAGTGCCCAGCACTGTCAAGGAAACATAGTATACTACTGCACTCGAGCACATGTTTGATGACCTATTGGACGCCTTTGGTGAGTTCAAGAAGTCACGGATTGATCGATGCTGATACCGACGAGGATGCTTTGTTGAAAGCTGGTCTCAGGAAGCCAAGCAAGTGTGGCCGATGGATTGTCATTCTGAAGCGAGGCCACGCTTCTGGGGCGTCGCGCCATCGTCTGGGACGTAGAGCGCGGCGCGCATGTGGCACGTCGTGACAGATGGGCTCGTCGGGCCCCTGGGCGTACCCTCGCCCCTCTGGGATTCGGCGGGCGGGCGGGACCGGACGAGCTCGCCCTCTCTGCTCCTCGCCCTCGGGTTGCCGCCGCCGGTTCTTCCTCGTTGCTCCTCCTCCGCTCGGTGCTGCTCCTCCCCCCCCCCCCGGGTCTCGCTCCTCCCCTTCCTTGCTCCAGTAAGGGGACAAAACGAACATGGATGGCGGGCCGCCAGGGTGCTCCGGACTCACAGACGTCGGCTTGGCGACACCCTTCGAGCCACTCACACCGCCCTCGACTTTCCTGAGGGTGTATTGAATTCGCTCAAGAGGGTCTAGGTGCAAGGGCCTGGCTCGCCATACTCCCCTCGGCACTGCTGCTTCGGGCAGCATGGGCGGTTCCGTGGGGGCTTTCGTAATGGGGGGGAGGGGGGGGGCGCGGTGTCAAGGGTTCCACTTTTTCTGTCCATCTGCGCTCCCCTTCTCGCTCCTCGCCTTTGCCTGCCTGGCCCCACCTCGGAGCAGCGGAGCCCGCCCTTCCCATTCAGGTGATGCGGTGGCGTGGAGGCCAGGGCCTCGAAGTGTTAAGTCGGGCCTGTCCCTCTACAGGGGGAATATTCAAAAATAGCAAAAACAAATAGTAGGGGGATTATTTTTTGAGCATCTTCTGTGCCAGCTGGGAATCTTTTTTTAGCACCTGTTGTTTTTCGTCAAGAGTCCCCCTGTAGGGGGACACGCCCGTCTCAATCGAAGTGGCGCTCGGCGCTCCCTCCCCCTCGCGCCAGGCCCGCTCGCCGGCCCCGGAAGGCGGCCGGCGGCGCCGCGCCTCTGCTCTCCAGGTGCAGGATGCTGCCAGAGGGTGCCGCCATACGCTCGCAGAGACCTCCCGACACCCACTCCCAGCCCCCCGCCCTTCAAGGGCGCTGCTGTGGAGTGCGCGCACGCTTGCCTCCCCCCCCCCTCCCCCCAAACGGGATTGTGGGGTGGGGGGGGGGGCTCTTGTGCGCGCTTCGCTGTGCCCATGGCCCAGCCCTCCCACGCAGCCTCTGTTGCGCCCGAGAGTGAGCTCCTTCTTCGAACGCGACCCCCCACGCAGCCTCACAAAGGGGGAGTCTGCTGGCGATGCGCACCCACGGAGAACCGCTCCACGATGCTGAGTGTCGCATCGTCGCCCCGCGATTGAGATATCGAGCGAAGACCCCTGGGGCCCTGTGCAACAGTAGCACAACCTCGACGACGAAACTGTTCGCGCTCGTGCCGGCGCGCGGCGCCGTGCAGACGACTGGTGCGCCGCGTCGGCGATTGGCTCGGCGACGAAACTGTCTGCGCTGGAGTCGGCGCGCGGCGCCAAGCAGCTCCCTTGGTTGCCTGGATAGCGCTCGAGCGCGCGCAGGCGAAGGCTCGCGCGTCGCATGGGAGGCGCACTCCGGGAGCGCAACGCATCGCGCCGGGGTCAGCGCGCTGCGCCAACCCGACTCCGCGCACCGCTGGCGAGCGGCGGGCCCGCACGGAATCGCCCTTGGGGCGCCCCAGAATGCGCCGCGTGCGAGCAGGCGCGCGCGAGAGCGCCCGCGGGGCGCGCCGGGGCGCGCAGCGTGCGATCGGGCACACGCGAGGGCGATCTTGGGACGTGCCAGAGTGCGCCGGTTGCGAGCGGGCACGCGCGGAGACGCCCTGGGAGCGCGCCGAGGTGCACCGCGTGCGAAGGGGCGCGCACGAAAGCGCCCTCGGGGAGCGCCAGGGTGCGCCGCGTGCGAGCGGGCGCGCACGAAAGCGCCTTCGGGGCGCGCCACGGTGCGCCGCGTGCGAGCGTGCGCGCGCGGAAGTGGTCTCGGGTGGCGCCCGCTCGCGGGGGGGTGCCAGTTTGAGCAGAGCCGCGAAACTCCTCCGGGAGCTCGAGTTATGTTTTTCAGCTTTTTTTAGGCTTGTGGACGACCTCGAAGGAGACAGAGAGGGAGGCATTTACTCAGGAGAGGAAAAACACACAGACACAATTAATCCTCGATTCCCCAGAAAATATGGGAAAGTATGGGAAGTGGGGGGAAGACAGAAACCCAGAAAATAAAGGAAAATATGGGGATTTTTTTTATTTGTGTGTATTTATTTGTGTGTCCCAGTTCCCCTTCGTTTACTCCGTGCTGCGCGCACGAGGGGAGGAGGGCGCCGCCCGCCGTCCGCAGCGCCTGGAGGCGGGCGAGCCCATCCTCGCCCGCCCACGTGGTGCGGCTGGCACTCCGCTCAGAGCTCCGGCCCTCAGTCGCTCGCTGCCTGACGATTGTCAGGGCCGGCGCGGCGCTCGCTCCAGAGAGAAAGACAGAGCGAGAGAGAGAGAGAGAGGAAAGAAGAAGACTAATAAGAATAAGAATAATAAGAAGAAGGAAGAAGAAGAAGAAGAATAATAATAAGAATAATAAGAATAATAAGAAGAATCATACTAGTAATAATAAGAATAATAATAATAGGAAGAATAATAATAAGAAGAAGAATAATAAGAAGAATAATAATAAGAAGAAGAATAATAAGAATAATAATAAGAAGAAGAAGAATAACCGGCGTTGGGAGGTCTGGTCCCCTTGCCCCCCTCAGTGTCGACCGCCTGGTCTGGTCCCCTTGCCCCCCTCAGTGTCGGCCGCCTGGTCCTGTCCTGGAGAGCGCCCTGGCCAGGCCCCCTGGGCGAGCCCAGGCGGGGCGACGAGGGCCCTCCTTCGATCTGATGTGTAAGTCCATCCGGTTTCGAGGCTTACCTCGGCCCCGGCTCGATTCCACTCTGGATCCCGGCTTCGGTTTGGGCTGCCCTGTGCACGCCACGACTCGGGCCGCCGGGCCGCCGGGCGCCGATGCCCCCTGACCTGCCCGCCGATGCCTGCCGATTCGACTTCGGGTTCTCATTTTGCCCCCGCGGCTGCCCTGGCACTCGCCGATCTGTGTTTTGTCCAGCCCGCAGCCCCAGAGCTCCCGACCCGTTCCAGCAGCAGGGTGGCCTGTCGTCAAGCACCCATGTTTGATGGTCCCGAGGGAGCGATCATCAAGGGCCGCCAGGAGGGCGGGAAGTTATTCGCGGTTCGCGTGTCGCGATTCGCGACTCGTCATCCTCATCTTTCTCGTCCTGCTCTTCTCCCCCACGGAGGACTGGGCGGCGCGAGGGCGCGAACGCAGCTGCCTTCTGACGGCGGGCCCCCGGGGCCGAAATCGAGGAGCAGCGACCAGATTGACAAGCATCGGATCGTCTCGGGGCGCCGGAAACGGGGGGCACAGCAAACGGGGGCACCGGGGAACGCCGGTTTCCGCGTTGGGTTGCGCCCCCGTTGAGGGGGCCCCGGGCGCCGCAGACGGGGGCATGGTACGGAGTCCGGATCCCTTCCCCGGGACGTTTTTTTTTTGGTCCCGAGCTGTGTTGTTGGCGGTTCGAAGGAGGCCGAAAGGGAGGAAGAGCGGGAGGAAGGAAGGAGGTAGAGGGGGAGGAGGAGGAGGAGGAGGAGGAGGAGGAGGAGGAGGGGGAGGAGGGGGGGGGAGGATGAGGAGGGGGGGGAGAAGGAGGAGGAAGGGGAGGGAGGAGGAGGAGGAGGAGGAGGAGGAGGGAGGAGGAGGAGGAGGAGGGAAGGAGCAGGAGCTCCTACCCCTCCTCCTCCTCCTCCTGGCTTCCTCATACCCCGCCGTGATTTTGTTGACAGCGAGAGTTGGGAGGAGGATGGGGTTGGGAGAGTGATCAGGTCGTCCGCATCATTGCGTATGTTGCAATGGTTTTTCTCACACAGTCGTACACTGTATCTTCCCAGCCCCTTCCTCGCGCCACGATGGTTGCCTCTCTCAGTCCGTGGACGGTCCAGGGGCCAGGGCGAGCCGGAAGTGGCCGAAGACACCCCGCCGCGACTCTTTGACAGCGCGGGGTGGGGCTCCTGCACGCCCCGCGCGCCCTCTGGCGCGCGCGGCGGGCACCCCGCTAGGGGGCCACATGCGAACCCTACCCCTACCCCCCACGATTTCTGAGGGGGAGGGTGGGGTTCGCTTCACTCGGGAGCTCCCGAACGAAGTGAACCCCACCCTCCCCCTCAGAAATCGTGGGGGGTAGGGGTAGGGTTCGCATGTGGCCCCCCGCAGGAGAGCCCAGACGAGGAGGAGGAGGAGGAGGAGGAGGAGGAGGAGGAGGAGGAGGAGGAGGAGGAGGAGGAGGAGAAGGAAGACGAGGAGGAGGAGGAGGAGGAGGAGGAGGAGGAGGAGGAGGAGGAGCATGTGGCCTCCTACCCGCAGCAGGTGCTCCGGCTCCGGGGCCTTCTTCGCCGGGGTGCACAACTCGGTCTCGACGGGCGCCGCGCCCGCCTCTCCTGCCTGGGGGGTGGCCAGCGGCCGGCGGGCTCCTCCTGGCCGTCGTCGCGGCCGTGGTGGTGGTCGTCGTCGTCGTCGTCGTGGCCACTTGTGCCACAAATTCTTGGACGTGTCTTGAGTGCTGCTGGTCCTCCGCCGTGGAAGCGCTGCGAGGTCTCGGTCTCGGGGTGGGCAGCCGGTGGCCCGAGCTGCTGTCCGAGCCGTCCTGGGAGGACGTCAGCGTGTTTCGGGTATGGCCAGGACCCCGGGTCAGGGAACCCGGTCAGTGGTAGGGTCCGGGGGCCCCGAAATTGGCCAGAATCGCTAAACCAGGTTTGCCGCAGCTGTTTTTTTCTCGGGTGACGGCAGTTCTGGTTAGTGGAGATGGGGCGGGGGGGCGCCCCCGGTACAGATCACTAAACCAGGTTCCACTAAATCCAGTTCTGCCAACGCCCGAGTGTTGCGGGTATCCAGGGCTGAATCTTTCAAGGTCTTCGGCTGCCAGGTGTCGTGCTCGGGCGATTGTGCGGCAGAGGTGCGGCACAGGATCGGCAGTTGCTGGGCGTCCTTCGTGAGGCATTCGACGTTCCTGCGCAGCCAAGGCGGGTCGGTGATGCAACGTTTGTCATTGCTGTGGAAAGTGGACCTCCCATCGCTGCAGTACATTAGGACATGCCATCCATCGCGTTGGGATTTGCAAAATATGCGATCCAGGCCGTCGAAGACAAGAGGATGCGCAAGGGTATGTGTTGGCGCGCATCAAAGGACATGAAGGGTGACTTCGCCGCTTTGGCCGTCACCGCTACGCTCATGAACAAGTACTGTGCTCGTGCCGGGTGGCGATGGGATCAAGAAGCTTTACTGTGAGTTAATTATTGTGCTGGCCACGTTGCAAGGTTTGGTTGACGCGCGCCGGTAAGATTGGCTTACAAAGTACTGGTTTACAGGAGCGCGCTCTGTTTGGACCTGTTGGTCACCATGTACGACAACCAATGTCACCGCATACGGTTTCATTTATGGAGGTGGGAGATGCAATTTAGTGGTTGCCACGGCCGCGACTGGAGAACGAAGACTCAGGACGGCGAGTTATGGGAGGATTCCACACGAGAGTGGCTGATATGGAAAACGAGAAGTATCTCGAGCGCCTGAAGAACCCGAGTAAATCTAGACACATACTTGTTCAATCCTTACCAGACTGCCAGCACGCACGCGTGACTTTCAAGGCAGTGTGTTTATCATCATCATCATCATCAACATCATCATCATCATCATCGTCATCATCATCATCATCATCATCATCATCATCATCATCATCATCATCATGATCAGCATCATCATCATCATCATCATCATCATCATCATCCTCATCATCATCATCGTCATCATCGTTTGTCATTGTCGCTACCGTCCTTGCCGTCGTCGTTGTTGTCGGCTTCGCCGTTCTTGATCTTTCACTTCTGAAGAATAATAATTGTTGATTTTCCCTCCGGTGCACATGGTATTTTTCCAATGGAGGGCCCTAGGAGGTCTAACAGGATCAAACAACTCCCGCCGTGATTCTTGCCACGACGGGAGGGTGTCAGGGGTCCACCGACCCCATCGACCCTGCCCGACCCCGCCGACCGACAGACGACCGACCGACCGACGAGCGGGCCGAATACCCCCGAGGACCGATCGACCGTGCTGCCCGACCGGACATCACCTCCCATCGCCGACCAATCAAGTGGCCCAACCCCGCCGAGTGTTCAATCGGCTCCTGGCGATGTGCCCAGCGGAAGCCATTGGCCCCATTGACCGACTGCCCCACTGACGAGGCAGCCGCTTCGGCCGGCTCCTGACATCCTCGCGCCGTGAACATCTTACGGTGGATTTGATTGTTGTGTTGCATCTTTCTGCTTCGAGGGACCCTTCTATACTTGGCCCTGCGACTTTCAGGAGACGGGTCGGCATGAGGAGCCGGTCCATGAGAAGAGGTCCAGGCCTCGGGGAAGCCACGCGGTGAACAAGTGGTTTGGACAGCCCCGGTTTGATTTTTTCAATCCGCGGCCCCAGAGCTCCTGACCCCAGGGTAGTTTTTTGCCCCAGATCTGTTCTTATTGTCCTGGGGCCCCGATGTAGCGGCCCCCGAGTGTTGAACTCGAGGAGAACTGGTCGTCACAGATCCGGATCTGTTCCTGCCGATAGCGCCCCCCGACAGCCGAAATCTAGGAGAAATGGTCGTCGGAGGTCTGGGAGGCCACGCTATGAGTAAAGAATCACGTCGGGCGCCTGGGGTCGGCCGGCCCGCCCCGGGGCGTGTAGAAGCGCCGCGTCTTCCAGCCGGCCAGGCGGCGGCAAGGTCACGTCCGGCAGGCATGGCTCGCCGCCGCCGCCCTCGCGCCTTTCTCTCGGCCGCGCGCAGAGGGAAGCAGGGGGAGGGGGGAAGTTATCTCAGACGCCCCCCTGCTTCTTAGAAGGCGCGGGCCCTGTCTATAGATGTAGGGCTGGTGCTTTCTACGAAGCAGCCTCCTTCTGAGAAGCCTCCCCCCCTCCCCCTACCCCCTTTGCGCGCGCCGCCAGTCCTCGTCACGCCTGTCGTCCTAGGCCTCGTCGTCCTCCTTTCGGGTCGGACGAACCCCCGCCTCCTCGCGTCGTGGAGAGAAAAACGGCAGGTGTTTTTGGCGCAATTTTCGGCTTTTGGGGCCCTCGCCAGGCCCTGCATTCCAACAGCAACGACTCGGGACGAAAAGCATGCCGTGGGGGAAGGGTCGGGACTTCCGGGGACCCTGTCATGAACAAATCAAGACATGCGATCGTTTTCTTATTCATTGTTTTGCCGATCGGCGCGGGCCCTCGCACCCCCCCTCCCCCCCCGACCATGGAGTAGATCTTGGCTTTTTTTGGGGTCCGTTGCCAGCAGGTAGATTCTTCCCCATCGGACCCGCTGTTGCAAACAGCCGCACTAAGAAGAGATCTGGAGCCAGACTTATGATGTTCCAACCTACTTTAGCCTTGGCCACCCGAAAAAAATCGAGCACCAGACAAGTACCGAAACTCGAGGGTTTTCACGTGTCGGGCCCTTGGAGACACTCGTCCGACACTGCTTCGACACTGTTTCGACACTCTTTCGACACTTTTCCGGGTCCTCGAAATTATTTCTGGGATTGGTCCTTAAGTACGACGGGAGCAACAGAGAGCCAGACCCCACCCCCCCCTCTCCCCCCTTCCGCCCACTGTCGAAACGCCGAGTAAGAAAACGTTCACCATCGGATGTCTGGGAACTCAGACCCCCGACGTCATGATTTTTCATGACGCGACCCCCACAGGTCTGGACCCATTCCCCGGGACCGGTTTTTCCTCCTGAGTCGTTTTTTGACGGTCCCGAGGCCCGCTGAGGGCCCCCAGAGGGCGAAAACACTGAAAAACCTCCCGTCGTGTTTTTTTCATGACGCGAGGGGGTCTGGGAAGGGGGCGACGGGGAGAGCGGGAGCAGAGCAGAACAGGGCGGCCCTGGGGCCGGCGGGCAGTCCGCCTGCCCTGCACGCCCGAAATGGGTACAGAAAGAATGGGTACAGTGCCCAACAGCAGTTCCCGTTCACTTTGAACAGGACACGCTGTCCGCGCCGCCGCGGCCTGTGTCCATTTGAGGCAGAAGGCCGCCTGCCCAACAGCGGCCGCTGTTGGTTCGGGACAACACTTGTTGTTGGGCATTGGGCCCACTCTTCTCGTACCCATCCCGGGCGTCCGAAGAATCGAGGAAGAGCGAATACCATAAACATAGACTTTTGGCGCTCCGCGCGGATTTCTTGGATCTGCGCCGGGGCCCCCTGGCGGCGCCTCCGGCGCCGCCCCCGGCGCGCTCCGGGGGTCCGGCGCAGAGCCGAGGAAGCCGCGCGGCGCGCCAGAAATTTATGTTCATAGCGTTCTTCTTCTCCTACCGATCATTTTCTTCGGGTGGAGGGTAAAGGGTGAAATCTGAAATGCCGTTCCGATGAATTCTCGATGCTTAAATCTGCAAGAGGTATATCACAAGATGGATTGATTTTCGAGGTGCTAGAGCCAAGATGGACATGGAGGTGCTACAGCGGTCTTCTTCTCCTAGTGAGACAGCGACGCGAGATCATACAGTTGCCGCGGCGCGGTGTGACAGACATCGAGGGTCAGACGCCCGGCAGAGAGCGTGGCCAGCAGCAGCCGCCGCAGGGAGACGGGGGTTACGAAAAGTCTCCTGCGTGCAGCCGGCCTCGGCCCTCGCCCCTCGGGCGACCCTCTTGACTCACGAGGCAAGGTCGGCGCCCCGATCTTGCCTCCTCGACGCACCTCTTGCGATCCTGCGATGTGCATTCTCGATTCGACTTTGCCTCCCTCTTTCTCTCGCTCGATGCCCCTGCCCCCTTCTTCGGTCCCTCTCGATCCTCTTGGGAGTTCAGGCGCAAGCGGCGAGCGGGGAACGGTGGGGGGGCGGCCTACGCCAGCCCCGGGTGTCGGAGAACCGGTCTCGGCGGACTGGTGCAGGGCAGACAGGCGCGGGCACGGCGACGCTGTCGCGGCGCGTCGCAGACTGGGTGGTCTACTGCGGGACGGGTCGGGACGACGCCAGGTAGTTTCGGAGCGATTGTCGGGACTCCTGGGAGGTGTCGGATGCCCGGAAGGCCGAAAATGGGGAGAAGGTCTATTGTGGTAGGTAGTTCCGTTTTTATCGATGCTCGATTGGGCGGAGGCGATGGGGAAGCAAGAAGTGGATGCTCCCTACACGCATCCCCCTCAGAGCATGCCCTCACGATGATGATGATGATGATGATGATGATGATGATGATGATGATGA
This sequence comes from Prorocentrum cordatum, assembly GCA_963575745.1. Classification (NCBI taxonomy): domain Eukaryota; class Dinophyceae; order Prorocentrales; family Prorocentraceae; genus Prorocentrum; species Prorocentrum cordatum. The sequence continues at coordinate 146,277 of CAUYUJ010016799.1, forward strand.
TGATGATGATGATGATGATGATGATGATGATGATGATGATGATGCTGATGATGATGATGATGATGATGATGATGATGATGAGATGATGATGATGACGACGATGATGATGATGATGATGCTGATGATGATGCTGATGATGATGATGATGATGATGATGATGATGATGATCATGATCATGATGATGATGATGATGATGATGATGATGATGATGATGATGATGATGATGATGAAATGATGATGATATGATGATGATGATGATGATGATGATGATGATGCTGATGATGATGATGATGATGATGATGATGATGACGATGAGGATGATGATGATGATGATGATGATGATGATGATGATGAGGATGATGAGGATGATGAGGATGATGAGGATGCTGAGGATGATGTTTTGTGGCTTTCCGCGCTCCGTAGTTCGAACCCTGCCAAGCAATCCCGTGCGAAGCCGCGGTGCTAATGGTGTGATCTCCTCTGGACGACACAAACCTTGTGTAGACACCGTGGCGTCGTTTCTTTCTGCCCCTGGCTAGCCTCTCAGAGGCATTCGTGTTCGGCCACGGGTTTGCAGAGCTCGCCCACATGTACCAAGTACTGACTGGGTCCATTATGACCATACGCTTACCTATGATGATGCTCGTTTTCTCTTTCAAGGATCACGAGCAGGAGCAGATAAGCGAGGCGAGATTGGAGGTATGCTGATCTGGCGGTGCTTCGGGCGAGCTCTATGCCACGCGCCACTCCATCAACGGACAAGGGGGCCTGCCAAGAAGCACGGGGAAGTGCGACGTCCTCCCCTGAATCGCCGCGACTCATCCTGGTCCGCCTCCCCCTCCTCATCCGCTCCCCCCTCCTCCGCGGGGCAGCCGATGACCGAGGCTTTTGGCATATACCTGCCTCGATTCAGGTAGCGGACCCAGACATCTGGCCGCTGCAATTTTTTCGACGCGTGGGCTCCGGTTTTTCATCCCGAGTGGTTTTTTGACGCTCCCGAGGCCCGGCGAGGGCCCCCCCGGAGGCCGAAAACTGTCCAAGTCCCGCCGCTCCAATTTTTGTTGGAGCGTCGGATCTCTGGGTATCTAGAACGGGGGGGTCATCAACCTGGCTCTCAGTCTTTGCCTTCTGGTGCTTCTGCTGCCAGCTGCTTCTGGCCACGCAGTCACGACATCCATACAGAATGTGCTCCTGGAGCCTGGCCCGTCGATCCCAGCCGGGCTGCGTCTCGCCACGGCGGCGAGAGCGCTGACGACGTCCACGCTGGCACTGTTTCCGGGCATCCAACGCCGCCGCTCTGATTTCGCAGCGTGGCTCCCTAGAGCTCAGGACCTCTTCCTGGTGGCAGGCTTTTGGTCCCGAATCCTTTTCTGTCCAGCCCCTGGGGGTCCGTTGAGGGTTCCGGGAGGCCGAAAAGGCGAGAAGCCAACACACATTGATGTTCCAGAGGCATTTCGGGGATGTTGGCCTTCTGGCGGCATCCTTGGGGGGGCTCCGTGGACACTTGGAGCTGTCCTGCAACCGTCTTGGAGCCTCTTGTAGCATGGTGGAAGCCATCTTGAGCAATTTTCCGATATTTTGAGCCATCTTGGATGTCATCTTGGGCTGCCCGAGGCCTTCTGGAAGCCATGCCAAAGCAGACCCTTTGAGACCTCGCGCGGCGGCCCGTCCAGGTCCAGGGGAGGGGGCATGGGGATGGGGTCAAGATGCCTCGCCAAGACGCAAACTGTTTAGCTCTCCCACCCGCTCTCCCAGCACATAAGTAGTACCCAAGTCTCAGCATATTCGGCGGCCGTCTTTGCATGGACAGCTACAGGGAGCCAGTGCAGACCCCAGGTGTGCGACGCTGGGGCGAGGTGCGCCACGCGTGCCACGCGCGCCACGCGCACTAGGCGCGCCGGGCGCCCCTGAGGCCCAAGCGCGCCAGACACGCCTGGTGCGCCAGATGTGCCGCGTGCTCTACGTGCGCCAAGTGTGCAGCGTGCTCCAGCCGTGTCAGGTGTGCCGCGTTGGGGGCACGCGCAAAGTGTGCCAGGTTCGCCCGTGCACATCGGGAAATGTGTCGGCCGCCGCCGTCCTTGTCGAAATCCAGTGAACAATCGCGGCACCCTTCCCCTGCAGGAGAAACAGGAGAGATAAAGCAGAAAACGCGCTGAATCACTCACGCCCAGAGGGCTGGTGTGATTTCCTGTCGCCGCCAGGTCGTTATTTTCTTACCCGCGTACCCCATAATTTTATGATTTGTTGTGTGTTCTGTTTCTTCCCTCCACCTCATCCTCCCCCTCCCCATGCATTCACCCCCTCTCCCCTGCTTCTGTATCCTCTCCCTCTTCCTCCACTTCGTCTTCCTTTTCCCGTTTGTCTTTTTCATATCTACATTCTAGTTATCCTCTCCCCCTTCAGATCCATCCTCCTTTGCAGCGCCCGTCCGTCTCCTCCTCCTCCTCCGCGTCCCCTTCTTTCACCTCCCCTCTCACTCCCCATGGATCCTTGATCCTCCTTCTCCTCGATCTTCCTCGATACTTGATATTCCTTATTCTCTTGAGTTTTCGATCATCGATACTCTCGTGCTCATTTTATTCGTGGGTCCTTCTCCTCGTTCTTCTCTTGGTTTCTCGACTCTCGTCGTCCATTCTCCTTCTCCTCATTATTTCCGACACCTTGTTTCCCTTCTGTCGTATGGGCCCCTTCTTGGGCCGTTTGGGGTTGCTTTCGGGCCCCTCGCGAGGCTTATCGGGGCAGTCCGCAGGGGATCTCGGACCGCCGTGGAGCGATTTCAGAATCGTCCGCGGCCGTCGTGGGCGCTCGAAGGACAGCAAAAGGTGACTGGTGCCAGAGTCGCTCCCAGACAATCGGAGAGCCATCCGTACTTCTGCTCCCGGGAGGGCCCTCGGGGGTCCTCCCCGGGCCCAGGAGGGCCGTCCCGGCAGCCCTCCGGGCCGTCTTGGGGCTGTCTGGGCGCCCTGCGGGACCGCCGTGAGCCCGCCCTGGTCGTCCCAGGGGGCCTCCTGGAGCTGCTGCGATCGTGTTCTCATTCGCTGCTTTGCCGATCGGCGCGGGCCCTCGCAGCCCCACCTCACCGCCCCCGTGGAGCAGATTTTGGCTGCTGTTGGCGCCGGCTTCGGGCAGGTGGAGTCTCCCCCGATAGGACGCACTGGCTCCAACAGTCGCACCAAGCAGAGGTCCAGAGCTAGACCCTCCCCCTCCCCCCCCCCCCTCCGCCTAATGTCGAAACGCCGAACGAGAAAACGCTCACATTCGGAAACCCTCTTGGGGTGCCTTGGAGTCTTTGCGGGCCGTCTTGGATGCATAGTGGGCGGACGGAGGGAGACGAGGCGGTTCAGACACGTGTCCCTTTTTGGGGGGGGGTCTGCGAACTGCGCAACAGTCGCCACTGTCGTGGGCTCCCGGGAGGCCCAGCGGAGTGGGCTGTCACGCGGATCCCGTCGAGGCCTCGCGGCCCCCTGGGGGGCTGCGAACTGAGCAACCGTCACCACTTTCGTGGGCTCCTGGGAGGCCCAGCGGAGTGGGCTTCCACGCGGACGCTGCCGAGACATCGTGTTTTCTTGGGGCTGCGAACTGCGCCGGGCGGGTCGTTCAACATGGTCGCTAGTATTGAGCGGGCTTGCGTAGAATCGTCACATGTTTAGAAAAGAGGGTTGGGTACGTCCCCGGGAAGTTTCACCACGCGGCGCCCCGAGGTCCCGACCCTTGCCCCCCCGGGACGGGTGTTTCGCCCCGAGCTGGTTGGAACTGCCCTGGGAGCCGGCACGGGCCCCCGGAGGCCGAACACGGAGAACAGCCTCCATACGCGGATCATGTATTTAAATATGCAGGCATTTAGTATTAAAAACAACGATGAGTTCATGCATATATGTATTCATAAATTAATCATGTATCCTATATTTTGCAAATCCTATGTATTAAAAACTGCCCTGTATCCTGATTCACGGGACGCTGTACGTCCGGGAGGTTTTTTTCTGCCGCACCGGCAGCGCCGGGCACGCAGGACTGCCTCTGGCACGTCCTGCAGTCCTGCGCGTGTTGAGGCAGGGGGCTGGACCTAAATGGTGTTTCTGGTGATTTCGTGGGCCGCTTTCGTTTCGACTTCGTTTTGCAGTAGAGAGGTGGGTTCGAGACCAAAGCGAGGGACAACGAAAGCAAAACGACAATGAAGAACACCGTTTAGGTTCAGCCCTGTCAAGGGCAGAAAGAACGCCCCTACCCTGGTTTACGAGGCACTGTGCGCTGAAACTCCTGTGGGCTGACAGGGTAAACCCTGCGTGATGTGCCGCGTCCTGGCGGCTCTAGGCTTTGGGGGTTCCCAGGAGGTTCACGGACCGCGCACTTGTAACCCAGGGTAGGGTCGTTTTTTCATCCCTCCAGGTTTTGAGGTTGCTCTGACCATCCCGCGGCCCTGCCCCCGTTCTCCTTGCGCCCTCCCCTGCCCCACTGCCCCCTTCGCCTCCCACGCGCCCCGCCGCCGGCTCGACCGCCTGCCGGACCCGGCCCGCCGCTCGAGCCCCACATTTTTCGAGGCGCCTCGTCGCCACCATCCCTTGAGCTCCGACGCAGCGTAGCAATAGGGGAACAAAACGTGACATAAACATAAAAACTCGGAGGTCCGCGCGGATTTCTCGGATCGGCGCTGGACCCCCCTCCCTGGCGCGCGGAGCGCGCCAGGGGCGGCGCCTGAGGCGCCGCCGGGGGGCCCCAGCGCCGATCCGAGAAATCCGCGCGGACCTCTGAGTTTTTATGTTTATGTCATTTTTTGTTTCCCTAAACAAAGAAGCAGCACCGCAAAAATCATGTCCAGAGCCCCTAGCCTTGCGCCCTTCCTAGGGCCGGAGCGATCCGTGAGGGTCCCGGGGCCCGAAGCCGAGCGAAACCGCCAGGTGCGGAAAGACTGCGACGCGGCGCCGTCTCCGTCGCCGCGGCGCCGCCGCCGGAGGCTCCTCCTGCACGACGTCGCCAGCGGCGCCAGCAGCCCCGGGCCAGAGGGCGAGCAGGCTCCCGCCCGCGGCGGAGGGGGAGGGGGCGGCGGGCGTCTGCGGTTGATTTTTGCGCAAGGTCGTCGTCGGTTTTCAAGGGGGCTTTAAGGGAGGGAGGGAGGGAGTGAATTCGAGGAGGAGGAGGAGGAGGAGGAGGAGGAGGAGGAGGAGGAGGAGGGAGGAGGAGGAGGAGGAGGTGGAGGAGAAGGAGGGGGAGAAGGTGGTGATGGTTGTGGTGGAGGGGGGAGGAGGGGGGAGGGAGGGGGGAGAAGCAGGAGGAGGAGGATGATTACTGCAAGCCCAAGGGGCACCAACGACGTTTTAGGAATCCCTCGCTCCAAGTTTCCCCTTCAAGGGTCCCTGCGTTCGGTCGTTCGCAAGCCACGTCGCACGACACATCGGCCCAGCAAAGGAAGAAGTGCATGCCGCGCGGGAGAAGCGGCGATGAGATATTACACCTAAGCATCTATGAGATCAGCGGAAAGACAGTCTTGTGTAACAGCTGCTTTCCAGATTGGCAGTCCATGCGCTGCAGAACGAGGGCTCCTGATAGGGGGCCACGTGCGAACCCTACCCCTACCCCCCACGATTTCTGAGGGGGAGGGTGGGGTTCACTTCGCTCAGGAGCTCCCGAGCGAAGTGAACCCCACCCTCCCCCTCAGAAATCGTGGGGCGTAGGGGTAGGGTTCGCACGTGGCCCCCTACCTGAATAATGCGCTCAACGCCCCACGAGGAGGGGAAGGGGGGCGGGAGGGGGCGGGGACAGGCGGACATCTCTAGCTGTTCGCCTGCTCCCAGATCGCCGTTGCCCATCTCGGGCGGGGTCTTCCCCTGTGCTCGAGCGCCAGGCGGTCGCGATGGCGCCGGTGAGCCCGGCGCCAGAACAGCAGCCCGTAGTAGTGGTAGTGGATTCTGATCCGGCTGGGCCCATAAACCGCCATTTGCCGCATCAACGCTGCAACGCTCAGTCGGTGCTGGCGGGCTTGCCGCCCGACTTCTTCATTCGACATGTGCGAGAGCATTGAGTGTGGCACGTTGTAGGTCTTTCGTAGACAATGGGCCTGGAAGGCATCGATGCTTTTTTTTTCGTCAGCCTGGCGTAAGCAGAGTGTCTCTATGCTATACAGCAACTGCGACACCACGCACGCATTGTAAAGCTCCGCCGGCTCCGCCTTCCTGGCACGCGTGACGTTCGCGTGTTTCCAAACGCTTTGCAAACACACGGGCGACAGCTTGGCTTATATAAATCGGGCCTGTCCCTCTACAGGGGGAATATTCAAAAATAGTCAAAACATAGTCCGGGGATGATTTTTCCCCATATCCTAAGGATTGGGGTTCTTGTTATTACTCTGACGCCTCCCACTGCTCCTCCTTCCTCCCGCTCGCGCCTCCCTCCTTTCAATGATAATCACCAGATAAGACAAGACAAGATAATATACTACAAGATAAGATAAGATAGCACAAAATATGATAAGGTAAGATAAGATATATGACAAGGTAGGATAATATATACGATAAGACAGCCTATGGAGTAATACGATACGACAAGGTATGATGCGATAAGATGAGTTGATATACGATAATCTAAGACAAGATAAGAGATTTCAATATAAGATAAGATAGAGGGTAATGAAGGTAAAATAAGATAGGACGCGATAAGATAAGATGAGACTCACTCTCACTCAGACTCACTCACAGTCACATTCACTCACACTCTCACTCTCTCATGATCACAAAACGCTGCCAGGGGCATCATTTGGGAGCCCCAAGGGGGAGCCACCCTGGCTGATATCACGAGCCCGTTCGCGCCGATTTTGGTGGGACGTCTCAGCTAAAATTGCCGTTTGGCCTCCCCAACATGTCTCTCTTGAGAGCCTCATGGTCACAAAACGCTGCCAGGGGCATCATTTGGGAGCCCCAAGGGGGAGCCACCCTGGCTGATCTCACGAGCCCGTTCGCGCCGATTTTGGTGGGACGTCTCAGCTAAAATTGCCGTTTGGCCTCCCCAACATGTCTCTCTTGAGAGCCTCATGGTCACAAAACGCTGCCAGGGGCATCATTTGGGAGCCCCAAGGGGGAGCCACCCTGGCTGATCTCACGAGCCCGTTCGCGCCGATTTTGGTGGGACGTCTCAGCTAAAATTGCCGTTTGGCCTCCCCAACATGTATCTCTTGAGAGCCTCATGGTCACAAAACGCTGCCAGGGGCATCATTTGGGAGCCCCAAGGGGGAGCCACCCTGGCTGATCTCACGAGCCCGTTCGCGCCGATTTTGGTGGGACGCCTCAGCTAGAATTGCCGTTTGGCCTCCCCAACATGTATCTCTTGAGAGCCTCATGGTCGCAAAACGCTGCCAGGGACATCATTTGGGAGCCCCAAGGGGGAGCCACCCTGGCTGATCTCAATTTTGGCGTCCCCAACATGTATCTCTTGAGAGCCTCATGGTCACAAAACGCTGCCAGGGGCATCATTTGGGAGCCCCAGGGGGGGTCCACCAGGGGCTTCATAGTCACCAAACGCTGCCAGGGGCAGCATTTTGGCTTCCCAAAGAGGAGTCGACCCGGGCCTCCTAGTCGCCAGACACTGCCAGGGGCACCATTGGGATTCAGACTCGCACCCAGACTCACTCATACACAAGCTCACTCACACTCAGATTCATTTCTTCAGAGTCAGGCACACACAGACGTACCCATACTCAGACTCACCCACACTCAGGCTCACCTAACCCAGACTCCGTCAGAAGCCAGTAGCGAAGAGAGCAGAGAGGAGAGAGAGAGAGAGAGAGAGAGAGAGAGAGAGAGAGAGAGAGCGGGAGAGAGCGAGAGAGAGAGAGAGAGAGAGCGCGCGAGCGCGAGCGCGAGCGCGAGAGAGAGAGAGAGAGAGAGAGAGAGAGCGAGCGAGCGAGCGAGCGAGAGAGAGAGAGAGAGCGAGGAAGAGAGAGAGAGAGAGAGGAAGATAGAGAGAGAGAGAGAAGGAGAGAAAGAGAGAGAGAGAGAGAGAGCAAGAGAGAGAGAGAGAGGAAGCGAGAGAGAGGGAGAGGAGAGAGAGAGAGAGAGAGCGGAGAGAGAGAGAGAGGGGGGGAGTTGAGAGAGGAGACAGGCGAGAGAAAGAGAGAAGAGAGAAGAGAGAGAGAGAGAAGAGAGAAGAGAGAAGAGAGAGAGAGAGATAGATATAGAAGAGAGAGAGAGAGGAGAGAGAGAGAGAGAGAAAGTGGAAAGAGAGGGGGGGGGAGAGAGAGAGAGAGAAGAGAGAGAGAGAGAGAAGAGAAGCGAAGAGAAGAGAAGAGAGAGATAGAGAGAGAGAGCGAGAGACGAGAGAGAGAGAGAGAGCAGAGAGAGAGAGAGAGAGAGAGCGGGAGAGAGCGAGGGAGAGCGAGAGAGAGCGAGAGAGAGCGAGTGAGAGCGAGAGAGAGAGAGAGAGAGCGAGAGAGAGCGACAGAGAGCGAGAGAGAGCAAGAGAGAGCGAGAGAGCGAAAGAGAGAGAGAGAGAGAGAGAGAGAGAGAGAGAGAGCGAGGGAAGAGAGAGAGAGAGAGATAGAGAGAGAAAGAGAGAGAGAGAGATAGAGAGAGAGAGAGAGAGAAGAGAAGAGAAGAGAAGAGAAGAGAGAGAGCGAGAGAGAGAGAGAGGGAGAGTGAGAGAGAGAGGAGAGAGCAGAGAGAGAATAGAGAGAAGAGAGAGAGGAGAGAGAGAGAGAGAGAGCAGAGATAGAGGCAGAGAGAGAGAGGCACAGAGAGAGAGGCAGAGAGAGAGAGAGCAGAGAGAGAGAGGCAGAGAGAGAGGCAGAGAGAGAGAGAGGCAGGGAAAGAGAGGCAGAGACAGAGAGAGGGCAGAGAGAGAGAGAGAGACAGAGAGAGCAGAGAGAGAGAGAGAGAGGCAGCTCAGTCACACTTAAATCCAGATTCGTCCTCACCGAGTCCCACCACCAAGGGAGCGCCAGCAAGGAGATGCACATATGGGGATCCCCACGCAGTGAATAATTTGTATATTTTTTGGCATCTTCTGCGCATTGTTTGAATATTTTTAGTTTTTCGTCCAAAATCCCCCTGTGGGGGGACAGGCCCGACCTGCAGCTTGGCGAACCCTCGGGCAGCCAGCCCAGCGCACGGGGCGCCTACGAGGCGCCCGCGCGGCGGCGCGGGCGGCAGCGGTGCGAAGACCCAGTTAAACCGTCCAGACTGCTGTAGGATCAGAGGTGGGAGCCCCGACGTGCAAGCATGTTTTATTTGTTTGTGTGTTCTCTCAGTCTCTCTCTCTCTTTCTCTTGCTCGCTCCTCTCCTCATCATCCTTTTCCTGCCCTCTCATCCCTGCTCTCCTGCTTGAATGCCTCAGACCTCATCCCCCTGCGAATGGACCAGCATTAAAGGAGCAGGGAAACATATAGGAATAAGTCCAATGTCGCAGGACACATCCCCCAAGACTCGAAGCATACAGCGCGTTCGAATGCCCCGGGCGGGCGGTGCTGAACCAGACATTGAGCGCGCGCGAAGCGCGCGATAGTATGTGTGTGTGTGTGTGCACGTGCACAGGTCCGCGTCCCCCCCCAGACGGGCTGGGGATGGACCGCCGCCGACGGCGACCGGCCAAAGGTGGCGTGCCTGTGCCGCTGGGGCCGGGCGCCGAGGGCGACCGGATTCGTCCCCGGCCCAGGCGGGCTTGAGCCTCGAGGTTCGGGGGACGCTTCATTGACGGGACAGACGAGGCCTCCTGAAGATGCAGCATGAAGTCAAGACCACGTCGGGGCTGCCGTGGTCGGCGCTGTCTGAGTCTCCGCCAGGCCCTCGCACTTCTCCTCGCCACGCCCGCCTCTGCGAGGCATCGCGCTGGCGTCGAGCATTTGCGAGGCCCGCGCGCAGGCGCGCGGGCTGTCTTTGCACGCTGGGCCTCCCAGATTCACCGAGCGCGTTCCGCTACTCGCAAAGTGCCTACTCGAGAAGGTCCGACAAAACATTGTTTTTGCTCCGGTGTAATATGTCGTAAGTTCCCCGCGGCGGATCCAGGCCATTTGCGAGTAGTTCCTTTGCGAGTAGTGGAGTGCGCTCGTCTACAGATGGCTCTTCGACTTCGGCGAAAGCCAGCGGAAGATCGGCAGAAGCCAGCGGAAGTAAAGGATGCGCCCGTCAGAGGTGCCAAGTTTCTGAATTCAGCGTTTCCGGAATCTGCCAAATGGAGCCCGAGTAGATGGGGTCGGGGGATTGCGCCTCATCGCCGATGCATCGTCCATGCGTCTTGATGTGGAGCCCGATTTTCTCCACGCCGGCGTGGGCCGATGCACCACCGATGCATCGACGATGCAGCGTGCGTCGTCGATGCATCGGCGATGCGGCGCGACCCTCTGAAACCATTTACTTGGAGGCCTAGTCGCGCATGCAGAATCAGTGTAGGCACATGGCCGCCCAGCGGGACGACCAGCCTCGTACCGCTACCCCAGGCCACCGTGGCTGACTGCGAGTTTCGTCAAGCAGAAAGGATCGAATATGGATCGGGAAGAGAAGCACGCGAATCGAATCAGATCTGGTCCAAGAAGAAGAAGAAGCAACGTGGTAAGCCACGTGGTAGTGGAGTTTTTAACTCGAGGAGGAAGGGCGGGCGGCATGAGCATCAACTTTCGGAGGTCCACGCGGACCTCTTGGATCTACGCCAGGCCCCCCTGCGGCGCTGGAGGCCCCCGGCGCACTCCGCGAGCCGCGGAGGAGCGTCCAGTTGCGATCAGAGAAACCTTGCGCAGACCTACAATTGTTTTGTGTGTATACGGTTTTCTTCTTCTTGTGGTGCATGGAACTGATGAGAGACTTGGAGTGGCACCGGGTTTTGTTTCGTCTGCTTTTTCGCCACGCGAGATCATGTCCATCCGCTACTTGGAGTTCACATACGGCTCCCTGCTTTGCGCGTCATCAACTAACGGGACTACCATCTACAACGAGGAGCTTGCCGTCCGCTCAGTGCCACAGGTCAATCCTTCGCAGGGCCAGAAGGAGGGCTGGGAGGAGGGGCAGGAGGAGGAGGAGGAGGAGGAAGAGGAGGAGGAGAAGGCCGACAGTGATAATGGCATGCAGGAGAAAGCTGAGGAAGTTATGAGGGATGAGGATAAGGAGTGGTACTTCAGCGCTCGTAGCGACAGTTGCAGAGGAAGTAGCAGTAGTACCAGCCACGTGAATATTTCCAGCGCCAGTAGCAGTAGCATCCGCATTAGCAGCGTCGGAAGCAGCATTGTTTCCAGTGGCGGTCGCAGTGCAAGTAGCAGTAGCAGTGCAGCATGTCACCAGCAACAGTAGAAGCCGTCGTCGCCGCCACTGTGCTCTGCCCACGGCAGCAGAGGTGCCAGAGTCAGTCGCCGAGGCTCTGCATCCACGGTGTGCCCAAAACAGTGCTTGCACTAGGGCGCTTTTAGGGATCGTTTTCTTATTCTTGGTTTTGCCGATCGGCGCGGGCCCTCGCACCCCCTCTCCCCCCCCATGGAGTAGATCTTGGCTGTTTTTGGCGCCTGTTTCAGGCAGGTGGGGTGTACCCCACAGGACGCACTGCTGCAAGCAGTCGCGCTAAGCAGAGATCCGGAGCCAGACGACCCCCCCCCTCTCCTCCCCCCCTTCCGCCCCATGCCGAAGCGCCGAATCAGAAAATGTGTTTTTTGTCCTCTCAGGTGTTAATTCAAGCTTCGCGCGGCCCGCTTAGCTTCGACCGGAAGAGGCGCGCTCTGGACCCGCGAATAAAAAAGTCATCTCAGGTGCTTGGGTCAGGTCTTCCAGGCTTTTGGGGGGCGGGTGGGCGCCCGTGGCCGCCGAGCGGCTGCCTCGTGCGCCGGCTGTCGGCTCCGGGCCCTTGCAGCCGGTGGCGGCCCGCCGCCGCGAGGCCGCCTGCTGCGCTGGATGGCGCTGCCGCCGCGAGGCCGCTGGCGGCCGCGTCGTGGTCACCTCGCCCGCTGGCTCAATGGAGGAATGGGTACCCACACCTCTGCCCTTCCCTCGTTTTCCCCTTGTTGGGCCTCCTGGCACTCCCTCGTCGCCACCGCTGTATTCGCCTCGAAGTCCTGGTCAGAACGCACCCTGGGAGAGATCCGGGGAGTAGCTGTGTATCGGTACTTTTTGGTTTCCCCATGGCTGCACATGCTTTCCACGGATAGCACCACGCAGATTGCACTGCATTTGTTGGACCATGCCGACTGCACGATGCACTATGCTTAGTGTGCCGCGCCGATTGAGAGTATTTCTGTTGCACCACCCAGGTTCATCTAGGCATACATTACACCACATGTGTTTCACCACAGGGCTCATGCTTTCTTCTCCCGGAAGAAGAATAGACTCTACCATCTTCTCCCCCTCAGGCTTACCGCTTCCCCTGGGATAGTTCCAATGACATCGGTTTTTGCTTCATCGTTCAGTTTCCAGAGGAAGTCATGTCATCCCACACCAACAGGTACCACCCCCCTTCATCCCTAGCAGATCATACCATGCGACGACAGTCGCTGATCTCGACAGATCAGTTTGAAATGATTCACTGCAATAGAAACCACAAGGTCTACACGCGCGCGCCCATGCCGAATTCACCATACCATAACACATTCATGTTGCCAGCATTTCGTTTAAACATAGCATAAACAACCAGACGTTTCAGCAACAACCGTGCAAATGTTCTGATCGCGTGCGCTTCCCGAAACTATGTGAACACCATACGTGTTTGTTGCAATGTACCGGGTTCCGCAGTGACAGTGCCACCGCTGGCCACTCCGTCCTCCTGCCCTTTCTTCCAGGGAGAGAAGCTGTGTCCAGCGGTCCGCGCGGATTAAGGACTTGCGTCCTCCTGGGTTGTCCGCGGTCTTGTGTGCATTGCACGAATAGTACATGTTCATCGTGAAATGGTCGTACGTGAAGAACTGGTCGGAGTTGTCAGCCATCCTGCGGCAGGCCTCCTGCACGCCTGCATCGCCGCCCGACTCCTCCCTGGAGGCCCTCTGGTTACCCAAATGTGCGGCCACCCGCCCATGTGCCTTCAGCAGCCTGTTTTTGCCCTCCTCGGCCGTGCACGCGCCGTTCCCCCTTCGATTTCAGCTCGCATTTTTGTTGCTGTCCTCTACGCAGGCACCCAGCTTCTCAATCCAGGCCCCCATGCTCTTCGCAGAGCCCACGGCTCGTATCATTGTCACCCTTCTTCTCGAGAGTGGCCCCGGGGGCCCCCTTCATGTGGGCCCGCAGGGTCTCGTGCCGTACCATGGCGTAGCACCTCGCCGTCCGCTTGAGCGTCTTCTTGGAGTAGCCCATGTTGATGAGAGAGCGAACGTCTGCGACTTCCTCCACCAGCTTCCCGTCGCGGCCGTCAGGCTCTCCTGATGCATCGGAGCGCGGCGTCGCCGTCACCTCCCAGTCGGCCGTGCTGTCCTCGGCTGGTGGCGGAGGCGCGCAGGGCCCCTCCGGCACCTCCGCCACCGCCATTGGACGCCCGACCTCCTGTGCGACCTCCTCCGTGGCAGGTGATGCCCCCTTGCTGGTCTTGTCGATGCCTATGCGCGCGCCCTTCGCGGCGCGCCGCAGGGCCAGCTCTCCGTCCTCAGTGGGCGCGTAGCCCACCAGCACGTCCAGGCTCTCTGTGGGTACGTTGAAGGACTCCTGGAACTTGGCCACATGGCCTCGCGAATGTTGGATTGAACCTACGCTTTGTTAGTTCTCGCAGCCTATGTGGTTGCCTCCCGTTCATCTATGTTATCATGCCTGGCTGCGCATCTGGAGCATGAATAGGCACGCAGGCTGTGCTGCTTGCCGTGCCGCGGCCTCGGGTACCTGGGGTTCGCTTCCAACGCTAGCATGTAGCGGGCCATCTCGGCGTCCTTCAGCTCCTCGACCTTCTCTATCTTCGTGATTCTCCAGTCATCCAGGGCCGAGCAGTGTCGGCACCAGCCCAGCCGTTGTGGTCGTGCCCAGTAGGCCCCCATGCAGAATTCCCAGCCCATGTCCTCGTACGGCTCCTGCGTCATCTCTTTTGCATTCATGGGGGTGTCGGCGTCCGTCTCCGCCCGCGGCTGCATCTGTCCACGCGCCGCTTTGTTGCTTCAGCGGCGGCTCCGTCTGGGGCCCAGCCCTGCCCCATCGGTCATGGCAGCGCTCGGCGCATTGCTGCGCGTCTCACTGTCATCCGCTGCGCTGGCAGCCTCGCCTGGATCGCTGCGGGCCCCCGCTGCAGCTCTTCTGCCCACCTGTTCTCGCAGCTGCATGGCCTTGAGCGCCATCGTCAGCTTATCCAGCCCGCTCTTCTGGTCCTCCGTGAGACCCGCGTACGGTACCGCATCCAGCATGGCCTGGGTAGTTGCAACGGCGTGCTTCGCAGGCATGGGGGCCTTCGCGCCGCTGGGCGGGGAGGCACTGAGGGCTGCACCCGTGCCTCCCCGCCCCTCGGCTTCAGGCCCCTCTCAGGCGCTGGGCACGGCGGGGCGTGTGCGAATTCCTCATCGGAGATGCCGGTGAGGTCACTCGGGAACGTGTCGCTCTCGGAGAGGTCCACCCTCTGGTCGGGGCGAGGCGCGCGGGGCTTCCCCGATACCTCAGCCCCCGCCATCGGGCGTCCCACCTCCATGGCGACCTCTTCCGTGGCTGGCGGTGCCCTCTGTGCTGGACGGGCCAATGCCCATGTTCATTCCCTCGCTGGCTTCCGCCACCTCAATCTCCATCTGCGGCTCCGCCTGCATCCCAGGGACTTCAGGTTGGGCTTGTGATTTAGGTTTGGCCTTGGCTTCCGCTGTGGCTGTGGCGTTGGCGCTGAGCGCCTCGCGAAACGGCGCGGGGTCGTGGCTCGCTGAGGCGGGGCGAGTAGTTGCTGGCCAGGACATCGCAGCGGGCTTCGAGAGCTTCGGTGCCATGGTGTCGCTGTGCTGCGTGAGCCGCGCGATCCAAACAACTGCGGTTGAGATGGGGGAGACAAGAAAGGCTATGAACCAAGCTGACAGAGGGAGGCCGATTCCCCACATGAGACTTAAAACGGGGGCATGATTACAGATATTGAATCGGCCCGCCTTGACAAAGAGTAGGGTCGAGGGCACAAAAAGCGCGGGCCCACCCCCGCTCAGAGCGACCGCAGGAGGCAGGAAAGAGAGGAGGGGGACACTCGCGTCACAGGTACGCGTCGTCTCCTCAGGCACGCCGTCACGGGCCCCAGGGCCCTCGGGGCTACCCCGACCCCGGTCGCCGATCCTTGCCACTTGACACTGGCAGAGCGAGTCGCTGGTCCGCTGCGCCCCTGACGGGCCAGACTCACAAGAGACGACATCGCCGGTCTGAAAGACCCGGGGCACGCCGGCAATTTTTCCACCCTCATGTGAGCCGTGCTCAAGACAATCGGGATGTAAGGGAAGAGGGGGCAATGGCGGATGGGGCAGATGGAACAGAGTACAGGGGCAAGGGGCAGGGATGGATGTGGGACCTAGTCAGTGCCGAGCACGCGGGTCTGCCCCGGCGCTCGGCACGACGCCCTCTGTGGCGAGAGCAATTTGTTCGGCCACCTGGTCCTGCAGGGCCCTGGCAACCGAGGGCCGGAGAGAGCACCTAGCGGCGTGGCGCCCCCCTCAGGGAGCTCACCAATCATGCGCCTTAGCCAGGCCTCCGCCGCCGCTCCCCATTTGCCGTTGATGTCCAGGACGTAAGGCACGAGGCCCTGGAATGGGTATCTGCGATGCTTCGCTCTCCCCGCGCTGGATGACCGCTTCATGGGCTCAGCCCGATTGTGCAACCGCCACAGAGTCCACCGAGCTGATGTCGAGGCACACACGTCCGTGCGAGCCACGATGGTACTCGACGTCCAGGAGCGCCGCGCCGTCCGCCTCCGTCTGCCACTCCTGGATAACCTGCTCCACCTGCGCCTAGTGCCCTATCTCGCGGAGCCAGAGCGCCACGGCGTCGCGCGCGGCATTGTGGTGTCTCACTGGGCCGCCGCCCCTGGGGCAGCTCAATGCGCGCGCACAGTGGACGTCCGCGTCGTGCCAGCAGACTGGACCCGTCTGCGCCAACGCGCGGGTGGGCGCTGCCCGCCTGTTCTGACGCGTGCCCGTCGCCGGCAGCAGGGGCAGGTGCATGCGCCGCTTGGCCGCGATGCAGAACGCGCGGTCGGCAAGGGGCGAGACCCCCTCGAAGTTTCCCAACCGTGCGCCCGCAGAATGTGCCAGTAGCACCATGTGCCGCCGCCGCCGCCACCGGGGGCAAGGCGGTCAGGTAGTTTTTGGTGATGTGGTCACGTACCCTGCCAGCGAAAGTCTTTTGGCCCGTGCCAGCCCGACCCTCCAGGAGCCCTTGCCATCGATCCTCCCGGGGTGCGCGCCCCCCAGTCAAGCGAGCCTGCGTGGCCCCAGCCGCCGAGAGAGCTCGCCCCAAGCCTGGCCAGAGGCGCCAGAGGCCAACCGCTGTCGTTTCCTGCAACTCTGTCGCTGCTGCGCGGATACCTGACCCCCAGGCATCGAGAAGCGCCCCTGGCCCACGTTGCGCCGCACTCCCAAAGCCAAACCCACCTTCGTTGACCTTCATGAAGACCTGGGCCCGCGGGGCCGTAATTACGCCCAACAGTCCACCAGAAGAAGGCGACCATGCCGTCATCCACTCGGTTGGCCCAAGCTTCTGTGAGCGGCAGAGCGCGCTGCGCGTGTGCGCAGGCCCCCCGTGACCAGATCCGCCCAAGCTGGAAAGCGTCAAAAGTAGACAGGTCATGTCTGTGGAGCATGAGCAGCTCGCGGAAGTAGCTGTCCTGCTTGTGTAGGAATGCCTGGCCGCGCGACGGCGGCGCGCCGGTGCCCTGGGCTGCACCGGCACCGACGGCCGTCGTCTCCTCGGCTCGGCCCCCCGGCGCCGCGAAGTCTGTGAGTGGGACGTCCCGCCACTCTGCGTCCACGTCGTGGTCAGCATGAGCCAGCGTCGGGCCTGCCGCCTTGAGCTTGTCTACGCGGTACTGACCATAGTGAGCGTGCTGGGGCGGTAGTACCGCTTGGGGAAATGGGGGCCAGATCTGCGTCTTGGACAGATTCAGCTTCATGCCGTGGGTCTCGATGCGTGCCTTCCAGGCCTCCAGGCCATGAAATACCGCTTCCGCCGAGCCCGCGAAGTGTGTGTGTGTGTGTGTCATCCAGGTGCGCCAAGCAGTCTCCCTGCGTATCCACGGCCCTCACTGAGGCCCTCCCCAAGCTCAAGTCGTCCGCGGTGCCAACCGCATAGAAGCCAGGGCTCATGGGGCACCCCTGGTCCAGCTCGTGGATCTGGGCGACCAACTGGGCTGGTTGTGCCCCGCCCCCCCGCCACGTGGTTGGTGCAGTCCGACAGCCAGGTCTCAGCTAGAGGACGAAGGCCTGGGACCTTTGTGCGGATCGACTCCTTGATTAACTCCCTGGGGGCATTGCTGAAGGCATCCCCCAGGTCCACCGCCGCGACCCATCGGCCAGGTTGGGCGTTTGCCATCGTGCACAAAGGACGGTGCAACGCACCGCGCCCGTCACTGGCGAGGCCGAACTGCTGGCCCCCCACTGCTGCGCGCATGTCAGCGTGGAAGATCTCAGCCGCGCTGC
>CAUYUJ010016799.1:173789-189730 GCA_963575745.1 Prorocentrum cordatum
TTTCACTCGCGTCAAGCGGTTTGCTCAAGGGGCTGTTCGTAAGAAGATCGGCGCAAAGCTGGCCATGATGGGAGTTCTTCCGATGGCTGATTACTCTGACAAAGTCTTTGGAGCGGCTCCGTCGGTCATCAACGGTTGGAGGAAAGCTCTGGGACAGACTCTGGCAAAGAAATGGCCAGGTCGTTGCCTCACCACTCTGTTACAACTTCGTGTCGGCCGCAAGGACCCTCAGTACCAGATCGTGCACAGGCTGGTGGAATCTTGGATGTCCATTATCTTCAAAACAGGCTTCGATCTAGAGTTGGCACGTCGTACATGGAGGACGGCACGAAGGCGAATTGACAGCAGGGCTCAGAAGGACAGATGGAGAGGCATCACTGGAGTGGTATCTGCAACTATAGCCACGCTCTTAGACATCGGTTGGGATCCAGTGGGGCCCTGGGCATGGATTTCCGATCTTGGCGAAAGGTTTATGGCCCCAGACCATATCATCGGTCAAGGTCCCCAAGATATGAGTGCCCTCAAAGATGCCATCTCTGATACGATCGACCGTATGCTTTGGGATAAGGCTTCGCGGCATTGGAATGGCAAAGGTCTAGAAGAGGGAGCTGACGTTTGTGAAGCTCGACGTCACCTCACATCTTTGAAGAAGAAGGGCGAGCACGAGATGGCAGGCGCTATCGAGACTGTCATGACGGGAGCTTCGTGGACACGCAGCAGGATCTCGACCCTGAGCAGCAGCAATTTGGACACCACCGACTGTCAGCGTTGCAAGTGTGGATTGGACGAGACCGATTTGCATCGTAGTTGGTCATGTTCTTGCAACGAGTTTTTCTCGTCGGTCTCTGCGAACTTGCGTAACAGGGCTCACCAAGATTACGAAAACCTTCCCTGCCTTTGGTTGAGGGGCATATTGCCTGCTCCTTGGACCAAGGTGGACGAGCCGACAGACAACCCGTATGATGAGGTCATCGGCCATAAGGAAGATCTCAAGAAGCACGATCATCTCTTGGTTGGTGGTGATGCGCCAGGGGGGCTTCATTCAGCAGGTGCTAGGTTGCGGCGGATTGGCTGGTCATATCAAGTTATCAAGGTGACCACCGACACCGACCTAGACGTCCAGCTTTTGTTCTCCCGAGGCGGTGGCATCCCCAAGAAGCAGACCATCAACCGTGGTGAGACGACGGCTTGCTCAGGGCCGCTGAAGATCTGCTCGACTTAGGGGTCCCTATCACCTTCGTCACGGACTCGGGGTACGTGGTCAATGGGCTCCGCAAACTTTCGCAAGGGCGGCTTCCGACTACGAACCTGGACCTTTGGCTGCAGGTCAAGGACGTGGTGGCACAGTACCCATCCTATGCTCAGCGTCGTCAAGATCGAGAGCCACATGTCTGTCGAGGTGGCCATCCAAGCTGGGACGCAGATCGAACACTACCTAGCTAACGCCTTAGCGGATGAAGCGGCTGGTTACTGGGCAAATGTGGTGGCTGTTCCTAGCTCGGTAGCGGAGTCCTTGGAGCATGCGGAAGCAATCGGTCGTGCTGTCCGCAAACACTTGGCCAAGGCTTTTCTGGCTGCGGCGGAGGCGGAGCCCAAACGTTTCCGTCCGACGAGGTCCATGGCGAAAAAGTTCAGTCGTCGTGTCAAGTTGTCCGAGCACCAGGTCTTCACAGGCATGGGCACATCCTTTCATTGTTCGGCTTGTGGTTGCAGCGCGAGTGGTCGCAAGCTTGAAAGGTTCTTGGAGACGCCCTGCTTGGGAGGAGTTCTCAAGGGCCACATTCAGAGAGTGGGTGATGTTGGAGTTCACGTCCAAGGAGTTCCGATTCATGAGTCCCACCTCTTGGGTTATTTCAAGGACCTGCAGATCCATGCCTGTTTGCGCTGCGGTTGTGTCGGCAAGCATTTCCTGCGCAGGTTGGCGAATGTGTGTTCTGGTCAGCTGGGCCACTACGGACATCAGAACTTGGGCAAGCTGGCCCGAGGCATTCTACCGAAGGGGCGTGTGGCATTTTGCAGCAAGCAGCCCGAGCATATCGGCACCTAATTTCGTCGTGCTGACATTTCTTTTCGAGGCTTCTGGTCTTGGGCGTCTATGTGTATCATGGTATAAGTCCTACAGCAGCCTCTTCTTTCGAGGTCCGCTGTGGCTTCGCTCGACGTCTTCGAGGCGCTGTTTATTCCTGGGGGTGGCCCCTCCTGGGACCCCAGTGCGCCTTCGGGCGCCTTTTCTTTCGAGGACTGCTTCGGCATGCTCGTCCGCATCGTCGAGGCGTTATTCCTGGGGGTGGCCCCTCTTGGGACCCCAGGTGGCTGCCGCATGAGTGCGGCCGCCCGTCCTCCCCTCCTTTCCTTCCCCTCGTCTTGCTCCTCCTCAGGGCTTCGGTGCTGCGGCGGAGGGAGGCTGCGGGCCGCGGAGTACTAAATACTCCTCCTCCTCCTCCTCCTCCTCCTCCTCCTCCTCCCCCTCCTCCTCCTCCTCCTCCCCATTCTCCTCCTCCTCCTCCTCCTCCTCCTCCTCCACGTCCTCCTCGCAGGGACTTTGCGCGCACTGTAGGCCCTCTGCCGCTGCTGCTGCTGCTGCTGCTGCTCCTGCTGCTGCTGACACGTCCCCGTCGCGCCTTTTACCTTTTTTGCCCCGTCCTCCTCCTCCCCCTCATCTTCCTCTTCCTCGTCCTCTACTTAGGTCCTGCGTCTTGGGGAAGGACGGCGTCTTGGGAAATCACGGCCGAAACTGTCGAACCCATGCGGCTGCTCATACTCAGAGGGCCCGAGGGCGGGGCAAACTCAACAGCAGCGTTTTACACGACCCGTCTGAGGGTCGTCGTCCTTTTCGTCTTCGTCCTCCCCAGAAAGCGCGAGCATCCAGGATAACAGAGACGGCAAAACACACTGAAAGCCTGGAGGAGGAGCGCGCAGAGCTCCGCGGGCCGCGTCTGAGAGGAAAGGCGCGACGCGGGAAAGAGCGAGGCAGGCGCACGCCGACAGAAGCGGAAGGGCAGCCAGGGGCTTGCCAGGGAGGCTGCCGTGACCAGAGGCCAGCGGCAGCGATTTCCCCGCCCCGCGTGGCGCGGCGTGGGAAGCGTGCGGCAAGGGTGCCGCAGGAGGGCGGCAGGGGCTGCCAGCCAAGACAGGACGGAAACCAAGCGGGTTCCCCTCCCGCAAAGCACCCAGCGCCGCGGCAGCCAGGCAGCCGAAGCCGCTTAGGCGCCAGCGGCAGCCAGGCGCCATGAGCCGCCCGACCGCGGACCCTTGACAGCACACCGCCCAGCGGTGTGTAGCCCAGCTTCCGCGGAACGAGCGGCTCGCGATGGGGAGGAGCGGGCGGGAAACCCAGAGATGGGCCGGCACGCCGGTTCTTCCCAGCGCATAGGAAGAACACTTCGGCCCCGCAGCGGAGGCGGAGGAGGAAGAGGAGGAGGAGGAGGATGATCATGGGGATAAGGAGGGCAAGGAATAGGGATTTTGCTGCCGATGATGCTGATGATGATGACGACGATGTCGACGATGATGATGCTGATGCTGATGATGGCTGATGATGGTGATGCTGATTATGGTGATGATGGTGGTATTGATGATGATGCTGCTGCTGATGATGAGGATGATGATGAGGATGATTATTATGATGGTGGTCATGCCGAATTCGATAATGATGATGATGCTGGTGACGATGCTGGCGATGATGATGAAGGTGATGATGGTGGTGATGATGATGTGTACGAGTACGATGCTGAGGATGAGGATGATAATGATATGGATGATGATGCTGATGATGATGCTCATGAAGATGATGATGCTGGCGATGATGACGATAATGATGATGATGCTGATGGCGTTGATGATCCTGATGATGATGAAGATGATTCTGATCCTGATGATGATGATGATGATGATGATGATGATGATGATGATGATGATGATGATGATGATGATGATGATGATGATGATGATTATGATGGGTTTGATTATGACGATGATGATGCTGATCATGATTATGATGATGCTGAGGATGATGAGGATGCTGATGGTGATGATGATGGTGCTGCTGGTGATGATATTGAGGAGGAAGGAGGACGGAGGAGGAGGATGAGGAGGAGGAGGAGGAGGAGGAGGAGGAGGGAGAGGAGGAGGAGGGGAGGAGGAGGAGGAGGAGGAGGAGGAGGAGGAGGAGGGAGGAGGAGGAGGAGGAGGAGGAGGAGCGCGCCGCGCCCAGGTGCCCGATAAACTGAGGTACCACCAGGGCGCCTGCGTGGTGCCCAGCATGCAGCAGATCGCGATCGGAACTTCGAAGGCCGACCCCCCCCGCTCTGTCCCGCCGCTTGCGCCAGGGGCCGGAGGAGAGCGGAGCAAAGAGAGGAGGCTGAGGAGGAGGAGGAGGAGGAGGAGGAGGAGGAGGAAGAAGAAGAAAAAAGAAGAAGAAGAGAAGAGGAGGAGGAGGAGGAGGAGGAGGAGAGGGCGGTGGAGGAGGAGGGAGGAGGGAGGAGGGAGGGGGAGGAGGAGGGAGGAGGAGGAGTGGGAGGAGGAGGGAGAGGAGGAGGAGGAGGGGAGGAGGAGGTAGGAGGAGGAAGGAGGAGGGAGGAGGAGGAGGAGGAAAGGGGAGGAGGGAGGAGGAGGAGGAGGAGGAGGAGAGAGGAGGAGGAGGAGGAGGAGGAGGGAGGAGGGGAGGAGGGAGGGAGGAGGGAGGAGGGAGGAGGGAGGAGGGAGGTGGTGGGACGGTGACATGGGACCTGGGTCCGCGTTCACGCCTGCCTGAGCTACCTTCTACCCCTCCTCGTGAGGGGGAGGGCAGCTGGGAAGGGGCCCGGCCTCGAAGAAGCCGGAGAAAGAAATGGCGCCCGACCAGGGCGCGCGCCGCCTGTGCGCCTCGGCCCTCTTGGCCTCGCGGCGGCGGCGGGCCTCGGCGCGCTTGGCGGCGATGAGGTCCTACTGCTCTCCCGTGAGGGGGGGCGGCCGCGGGGGCGAGGGAGGCAAAGGAGGCCGAGGGGGAGAGACGGGAAGGGAGGGGCAGAGCCCCAGCAAATTCTCAGCCTCTAGCTCCTCATCCGATCCTGGTTCATGCATGGGAATATTCATGCTGGGGTTGTCAGGAGCAGGAGTCGGAGCTGGGGTGGTAGCCGGAGTCGGAGCACATATGGGGCCCGTGGGAGTCTCACTGGGATCTTCCTGGAACCTGTGTATCTCTGGATCGGCTCTCTGCATCTTAGTCATTCCTGCTGCGAAGTCTGGTGCAGGCTCGAAATCCACACCTATCTCTGGCAGGTAAAACTTGCATAGGTCGGCGCACAGCGCGCTCTCGTCGAATTGCTGCTCATCGTTGTCAGCATCTGCATAAATACTCTGGATGAAGGCTGCAATGGCTGCTGCTAGACGTGCACACATCTGCTCTGGATATGTTTTCTTGGCATGCGTCTTAAAGACCTTGCGTCCCCCAACAAGTTCCTTCCCCTGCAGTATTTTGTGCACTCCTCTCCCGTGGTGACACCAGCCATTGCCTGGGCCCTCGCACAGGCGTCGTCGCAAACATGGCATCCTCCGAGGAGACGCGTGGGAGCTCTGCCAAACTCCGCTGGGTCTCGATCTGTCGGCTGCAACGTGCATTGGTCAAAGTCGGCCGTGATCGTGATGGGGGCTGAGGCTAGGGCCTCGAGGGGCTCCCAGTGGAAGCTGCTGGGGGCCTCTGGCCTCCAGTGGGCCGGGAGGGGATGTTCAATCCACCCAGAGGTCCCCGCCACCATGTGGCAGCCCAAGAGGAACACCAGGCTCTGCAGTAACGTATTGGCCGCATGTAGTTGGAGGGCCTGTCGTTCAGAAATCCACGGGACGCCCCAGAACCACTCATGTGTACGTAATGGGGGGGGACCCCCGTCCAGCCATCTGGCCGCGCTCCAGGTTTCACAGGGGGCCCCCCCCTGTGTTCCACACCCGTCTGGCCAAGATGTGTTCACCCCACTGTGTGATAGTATCTGTGCGCATGAGATCCCCAAGTTCTGTGTCAATGGCTATGTCCACTGAAAGCATGATAATATGGTAGGCTGTCGCAACATGCCCCTGCTCAATCCAGGCCTGCACGTCGCGTTCGCGTCGCCTGCCTGAAAAAAGGTTGAGCACAAACATCTCCTTTCTGTGCACTCGTACGGGTATCCACTCGGCGGCTGGTCCACTGAAATCCTGCGGTCGATATCTGTAGTATCTGTCACTGTACGTAAGTCCTTCCTGCACTGCTGGCTGGGGGGGATCAGTGAAGAGAGCTGTGTATGCTGATAATGCAGTAGGCCCTATTTCGTATGCATGTGTACGAAGAAGTTCCTTGGCCTCACTCTCAGAGAAAAAGGCTGCTGCAAACATGGCTGCTGGGTATAGCCCTTCCATTGGATATTGTATATGTGCTGGGAATGCTGCTCTCCATCTGCCTAGTCCTGCACGGCGCTGTTTCGCATGCAGGTCGAGATCTGCTTGTCGCAGCTCCTCTGCCCTCTCTGGAGGGACCGTGGTTCCGTGCAAAATGTAGGCCAGCTGGCACAATGCAGCGTCAAAGGCTAGGTGATCTCTGAGAAGACGCCGAGAGGAGAAAACCATAGAGCACGCCATGCATACTGTCCCCTCCCCCATGAATCTGGATACCACGTGCACCTGGCTGTAATGTACGCGTAGGATGTGCTGTCGCGTGCTCTTTGCAGTCTTACCCACATAGTCACACCACATGCATCGGAGATCAACTTGCACCTGTGGGGGGGGATGGAGAGGGTGATTCACGTTCGTGATCGGTATCGGTACTCCTGCTGGGTGCACAAGCTGAAAGACATCCTGCTGTGCCTTGTCGGCCAAGGCTGCTCTCGCCGCTGCATCTGCGTGCGCAGCGAGGGTGGCGTGCAGTACTTTCTTCCAAGCTGGGAGAGACTGCAATATTCGAACTTCCCATGCCTGGAAGTCTTCAACTGGATCTGGCATATCACGAAGTCGGCAGTTGGTGTTTCGCACCCATTGCAAGTCATGTAGTACTCTGTGTAGCCATGTATTTTTGTGTATGTGCGCCTTGCGATAAGCATGCGTGAGTAGGCTGCGTAGCGTAGGTGTGCCATGATGTAAGAGGCGACCCAGCAAGCGTAACCTGTGTACTCTAATCACCGCACGTAAATCCGCCCGTCGTACCCGTGCCAGTATGAGCCTGTCGGGGTCTGCGTCGGAGTCCTTCTGAGGGGCCCTCAGAACCTGACGATATTTGCTGATGATCAGGTGCTGGAGGTGCGCGTGCTGAGCTTCCGTGAGCTCGGGCCATGTACCTGCGTTGTAGAGGAGGCCCGCGAAGATAAGCGTGTCGACAAAGTGCAGTGTGGCCTGTGGTGGGAGCCTAATAGGGGAGCCAAAGACCCGTCTACGCAGTAGTGTACTAGACGACCGCACAGAAGCTTCCCGATGGGCCAACTCGGGCCCGATGGATCCCAATTCGTCCAGCTGCGTGCCCAAGTGCGGGTATGTCCTCACTGCAAGCAGAGTGAAGCGTCCTAGAAGCTCTGATTGGATCTAGAAGCGGCCTTCACGTTCGAGCCATAACTCCCGTTTGGCACGCTTGGCGCCAACTCCTCTCAGTTGAAACAACACCTCCGTCTTGCCTGCGGCGAAATTGAGCCTGAGGCCTCTTCTCACAAAGCTGGCAGCGACCACTGCCGCTACCTTGGGCGCTGCTTCGAGCAGGTGCAGAGCTGCTCCTAGGACAGCAATCGCACCATCATTAAAAAAAGCATACCTCGAGCCCTCCTCGCATAGTGTCGGGTGCTTGCTACATCATGTCAGACATGGTAGCATGTAATGAAATAGGTATGCGTAGGTCTAGCTCCAGCTCCTGCAGTCCCTGCTGAGCTTCCTTCACGCATGCTGCCATTACGTAGTTGAAAATTACGTCGCCTAGCTGCTGTCCTGGCACCGCTCCTTCAAGCGAGAAAGCAACTGCTGACGCTCCTGGGTACCAAAACCAATTGCCTGAGTAGCTGGAGGCTGTGAGCGCGCGTATGTGTCGTGATATCCCTGCTTGTTCCAGTAGTGTGTGATGTGCAGCAATATGAGCCTTGAGGTCCTCAATGGCACCAGGTGGGAGCCCCGCTGTGTGTAGTATGCTGTGTAGGTCCGCATCTGAGGTGCCCAACTGCATAACTAGCTCTCGCACTGCCCGATAAAAAGCTGAAGCTGCGTCAAGCATGACAAAGAGCGCTGATAGCTCGAGCGTCTGTGCGAGTTCCTGGAAGGAGCGTATAGCCAGCGCTGCAAGGTCAACTCCTCTCCCCGCAATTTCTCCATACTGTGCATCCCCTGCGTAAGCAGGGAGGGCTTCTGCGAGCGGCGCCCGCAGTAGTTGTCGGTATTTTCCCAGGCTGGGAGGATATCATCACAGACCGATGGTTCTTGCATATGGCCCGGGTAGCTTTCTTCTTCCAGATGTTCCAGTAGTTGCCCCCTTCCATTGCAAGGGTTCCTCGATGCGGGTACAAGCTTTGGCAACCACAGGATAGAACAGGGCCCCCAGGGCCGTGGCAAAACTTCTGAGAAGGGCCCCTGGGATACCATCTAAGCTGGCAGCCGAGGGCTTGGCGGCGCGGCAAGCTGTTTGGTAGTTGGAGAGGGTAGGGAGAAACACTTCCTCAGATGGAATGTCATGTGTGAGATCCTGAGGAAGGGATGGGATACTTCGTGCAAATGTGTTGGCGTCGGCAACTGGCACTGCCACTCCAACTTCTTCTGCCGCAAAGTGGCGAAACCATCTATCTGCTGCTTCCTCATGGGTGGCAGCCATGCTGCCATCCTCTAGCTCCAGGATGGGTAGGGCTCTGGTGTTTACCTTCTTTGACGAACCTATTCCCATAGCACGTAGTTTGGCAAACACCTGATCATATTGCCTGCGATCCCATGCATCCGAAACTCCCTGCACAAGGTTGTTGTAATGATGCAAGGCATCTTGCGCCGTCGCATGTTGGATCAATAGTGTAGTATGAAAAAGGAGCAGCTCACGATGTGCTAGGACACAAGCACGCACTCCATGCGCATAGTCCCAGCAGCAGGTAATCTAGTCCCATATTCCCGTCTCCATCCCATGTCCCGTTTGATACTCCTGTGGTTTGAAAGGGGGAGGTAGTATGATGGCCGTGACCCCTTGATGACCCCAGTGAGCTAGTAAGCGTGGCTTGCCTATGCCACTCCCGTTGCCTTGCTGCCTGCGTATATCAGCTTCTCGGCACAAGAGCGATGCCGTTGCTTGCGGAAGGAGGAGACAAGGCTGCTATAGCTTCCGCGTGCGTCTTACCAGGGTAGGCAGGCAGGGCATGCGTGCTCTTTTGCTAGGGCCACGTGGCCTCTCATGTTCCGCCTCTGTCGTTGCAAAATGCAGCTGCCAGGCGAAAAAGATGATGCGCACCATGGCTCTGTGAGCCTGCAGCCCGATCGTGCGAGCTAGGCGTAAGTATATACTTCGCTCATCCTGCATGCCAAGTGTGCTGGCGCTGATCCAGGATTGCCGAGGCTGCCGTCCCGTCGCCGTCGTACGCACTGGAAAGGCTGTCTCCATGGCATATCTCACGTATTCTTCACAGGCCTTGACATGATCTGCACTGTGTACTGCAAAGTCGGGCTGTCGGAACTGCGTAAGCAAGTGTTGGAATAGCCTGGCGGACACTGGATCCTTGTACATGTCAGGATCGTGCTGCACCTTGTAGGGCCTCGGTGCCGTTGGCACGAAGCTGGATGGTGGGAAAAGTAAGCATGCTGCCACCACGTTGTGGTCTGGCTGCGTGACTGCGAGGTCGATGCCGTGATCGACTCCTTGCGCAGGCACACGTATATCAGAAGACACTGCTATGTAGTCACGCCTCTTAGGTGTGGTGCGTGCTCCTGGGGCCGTCCAGGTACCCGCAGATCCCGAGGGGTCTTCGTAAAAGGTGGATGGAGCCCATTGGGCTGTGCCCTGGAGGAACATGCGGAAACTGTGCCCCGGTAGGTTTTCAGGCTCCGCATGAATGGGCCCTACATGTGCGTCTGTGTATGATCCCACTGCTGCATTGGCATCTATCAGTGTAACCACATGCTCTGCAGTACCCCTGTGCCGTGTAATAAGCTGATGTAGTTGTTTCCACCACTGTCGTATATGTGCTGGGGGTCGGCGCGAATGCGGAGCATGAGCAACACATGCACAAAGTGAGAGCGAAGGGGCCCTTACGGCCACGATCATGATATCTGGCGCTGCATGTAGCACCTGACAGTGAGAAGGCTGTACCGTGCATCCCTCCTGATACTCCCAGTGTGTGTTGATCCATACAGTACATCCATCCCCTCCGGAGTCGTTAGCCTGGGCGTGCAACAAGAAGTACGGGCCAAGCTCGGAGGTGCCTGTCCGTCTGAGACGCGTCTCAACTGTGCCTACTATGAAGTAGGGCCGCTGCGCAAACTGCCCCGCCAGCTGCATCATGCGGCCTGTGGCGTTGAAACCTTGAAACTTGTCGTGTGCCTGTCGGGAACCCTTGTAGGCTCGGGGGTCCAGCGAGAGCACATTGGCCATGGCCATCCAGCCCATGGCAAACACATGTCGGCCTCGTGGGGGTCTCCTAGGGATCGGTAAGATTTCCCGAATGCCCGTAGTGGGGACCTGAGGCGTGGGGAGAGGCGTACCGTGGTTGGGTGGGTAAGCCTGTCGTGTGCTGGAGTCGGAGAAGAGTAACCAAATCCAGGGTAGGGCCTTTTGGTGGGGGTCCTGATGTATAAGGGATCTCCACGCAGGCTCAATGAAATCAGGTAATACACGCATGGCGTACAGGCGCGCGAGCGTGTCGACGCACTCGTTCCACGGATATGCAGTGTGTCCATGCACGTGCTCGTGCGCCACCACAATCACACACGCGGGTATGATCTGAGTAAGACTGTCAAGTAACGTCTTAGCAGGTAGCAGCACGCCATGCACATATCCTCCTTGGTATATACGTAGCACGTCCATGTTGTCCGTGTAAAAGCATACCGGAGCTTGTCTGCAACACGATGGTGCTTGCAAAAGCCAAGCTGTGGCCCAAATGGCCGCTTCCAGCTCAGCGCATCAGAAGCATCCCACCCCTGCAATGGACCAGCTAGATATCCTAGGAAAGAGACCCCGAAAGTGGTGACAGCAAGAACACAGAAAGCCCATGCTGGTGAGCACATCTGCCCCTGATGTTTGAAGGTTCATGCCGTCGCATCTGTGTATATCTTGAGATGGTCGATATGGGCCTTCGGGTCGAAAGGTACAAGACTGGCGATGGCTGATACTGTAGATGAATGCCAAAACTGAGCCCACGACAGCAAGTCATTGGAAAGCTGGATGGGCCATTTCTTCTCTAGCAACTTCTTGGTAGAGTGGAGCGGCGGTATGGGTGAATAAGGGGCACCTGGCGTTGATTCCACTGGGTGGCTGTGAATCTGGTATCCGAGGTGCTCCGAGCGATTTTCCGTTGGTTTGTCCTCTTCACTGGGGAATGGGCTAGCTGGAAAATCAGGATCTTGGATGGGAATATTTGAATTCAAAGCGGGCCGAGACGCTTCTGACACGACCCCTAGCGAAAAATTGGCGCGGTGGCTGACGTGGCAGCAACAGCGGCCAAAAGCTCGCTGTCGCTGTCATCCTTGCCTGCAGGCTCGGCCTCGGCCCCTGTGGGCTGCCTGGCAGTGTCCTCCGCCTGAGCAGCCTCTCTCTGGGCGATGTCGGCTGCACCTGCTCCCATCGATCCTTCTCCCGCCGTGCCTGTGCGTATGGTCTTTGCACCTGCTTGTCCACTGTCTTCATGTCGACGCGGGGGGGCTGATCTTGCTGTGCCGCGGCCTCTCAGCAGCGCTGCCATGCGGGCACGACCTGCTTGCTGGGCCATTGGATCGGCGGGCTGCTGGAACTTCTTGGGGCCGTTCGACTGCGCCGCCATGACCTGCTGGGCTGCCTCCACTGCGGCCTGGCGCATCTTGTTCATGTCCTCCTCCTTCTCCGTTCTGAGCGTGCTGATCTCCGTCTGCAGCGTGGTCACGGCGGTCTGGAAGTTCCTCATGTTGGCGAGCAGCTGGGCATTGCTCTGTTGCAGTGCTGCGAGCAGTGTGGGCATGGCGATGTCATTCGCTGCCGCAGACTGCGCCTCTCCAGGTGGTGTTACCTGCTGATGAGGCTGCGCAGCGGCCCTCGGAGGGGTGGCTGCTACATCTGCTTGGCTGGCTCCTTTCCCTGACGTCATGGGCCATGCGTGCTGGCCTGTGCGCGAGGGAGTGGTCGCTGCAGTTGAGGCCACTGATGCCTTTCCTGGCGACTGAGGTGTCGGAGCTCTATTCCCTGGTCGAAAGTGTCCTGCGGGACCATCTTCCTCGGCCATGCGAATGTCATCATCGTCGT
This sequence comes from Prorocentrum cordatum, assembly GCA_963575745.1. Lineage (NCBI taxonomy): Eukaryota > Dinophyceae > Prorocentrales > Prorocentraceae > Prorocentrum > Prorocentrum cordatum. The sequence continues at coordinate 186,169 of CAUYUJ010016799.1, forward strand.
CTTGATCATTAGCTGCCCTTGCTGACATGACTGGTAGCGAGTCCTCGAGCTCCTCAAAGTGCTCAAGTAGGTGCTCTGCCTGTGTGACTTCCTCTTGCAAATGCTGACATTGGACTTCTGCTGCGTCGATCTGTTCATATAGAAGATTCAGCTTCGCAGTGGCATCTGTCAGGCGTCTGCGGCATCTGTTGACGAATAACCTTTGCTTAGTCACTCTTGCCTGTGGCGAACGGCTGTGCGTAAGCTGATACAACACGACTGCATATTCTTCTTGCAGAGCCGAGATTTGCTGAGCATCTAATGTGAGAGCATCTGCACAACGGATTTGTCTCTCCAACGATTCCATGGTGGATGTTAGAGCTTTGCGATCTTCTCCCAGCAATTTAGGATCCTCTGGTGGATCTCTCCATCTTTTGTGACTGGTGGCAATCTCAGGCGTGGCTGGTAGCAAAGGTATGAGATCGTCATGGGGCTCTTGCTGATCTCCTGTCGTGGATTTTGCTGCATCTCCATGTGTCGGCTGAGCTGAGGCGGCTCGTCTTCTCGGGGCACGTGACGCTGATCTCGTGCGCCATGGTCGCTCACTCGACTGCTGAGACATGGAGGGAAAGCACTTCTTACATGTGTACGAATCCCAGGGGTTGGCACACGCACACGCTGGACATTCCCATAACTTCTTGAAATTCTGCTGTGTGAGCTGCCATGGCACTGATTTCGTGCCTCCCCCTCTGTTCTGGAATTGCCGTGGTCCTTGTCTGGCACCCATTGGACTGGAATGGTGCTGTCGGAGTAGTTCTGCTGCTGCTGCCACCTGCACTAGCACTCGAGCTCGGCTGCGAGCTTGTCGCTGGCGGCGATGCCACGCGGGGTCCACCCGCGCTCGTCTGCCTGTCTCCGTGGCAGATGTCTGGACACGGCTGCCCTGCTGCGCGCTGAGCGCGGCGGGCGGGCACGTATGGCAGCAGTCCCGTGGAGGCTCGCAGGGCGTCGGTACTGGGTACCTGGGCGCTGCACCCAAAGCCTCGAACCGGGACGGCGGCTGGAGGAGGGAGGAGGGAGGAGGGAGGAGGGAGGTGGAGGAGGGAGGAGAGAGGAGGGAGGAGGGAGGGAGGGAGGGAGGAGGGAGGGAGGGAGGGAGGGAGGGAGGGAGGGAGGGAGGAGGGGGGGGAGGAGGAGGAGGAGGAGGAGGAGGAGGAGGAGGAGGAGGAGGAGGAGCGCAGTTAACGCTGCCGCGCCCTGGCTGTTGTGCTCGATGCTTCGTGGCCCGCGTCGCCGCTGCCAAAGCGTTTCCAGCTTCCTGGCGCTCCCGCCGCACGCCCATCCGCCTTTCGTCCTCCGCCCCTCGCCCGTGCCCGCTCCTCTCCGACGCCCCGCAAGATTCACTCGCGCGCGCACCGACGCCGACCTTGACGACGGCACCGGGATCCGACTCGGTGAGCAAGAGAAAGCGCCGCGAGCACATCATGACGACCCCAGACTTCAGGCGCCTCGCAGCGACGTCGAGGCCCAGGGCCCCCCTTTGAAATGGGACCTTCTCGTGCAGTCAGCCCGCATAGTAAGGATGGGCAGACTTCCCAAGGGTACCCTTGCATCCTTACCTCCTCGGTCCATCCTTCGCCACCTTCGTTGGCCGCGCCCCGCTCGAAAGCTTCGAAACGGGCATCCGAGGCCGTGGCATACTTATCGCGCATCCTTGTGATACGGGCCGACTGTACACCGAGAGCTCTAGCCGTGGGTCGAGGCCGATATTGGAACAGGAGAGGATCGGCGAGCTTGCGTCCACCTTCGGTCGGCCTCCCACGGGCTGCCTGGCGGCTCCAGCCTGTAGCCGAGCAGGCCCGTAAAGCAGACTCCCGCCAAGCAGCCGGTGGGAGGCCGACCGAAGGTGGACACAAGCTCGCTGATCCTCTCCTTCTCCAGTAGCGGGTTCGCTCCATTCTTCGTGCTTTCCCCGAGGAGTTTTTAAGGCCCTGTGTATAGCTGTGCTGTGGTTCAGGGGGCCCGGAGCCTTCCGATCCTGGCGTCTCCGATTTCTTGTCGAACCGGTCGCCTTCGCCTGGCTTCGGGCCCTAGGGACCTTGACAGATCGATCGGGCTCAAAGAACGACCCAGGAAGATAGGGGTCTAAGCCTCTGGCCGTGACTTCTCACGCTGCTGAGTTTTTTCGCCGCGTCGGATCTCGGGGAGAGGCGGCCAGTTGTTCGCCCTCAACAGCTAGTACTGTGTTGAAGCCAGCCTGCTGCATCTCGGACCGTGCTTTTACGTGATCTTGAGATTTGGATCTACAGAGCGCCCCGGTGTACCAACCGATCGGGCGTTATCGAGCGCATCAGTTTGCAGGCTCGAGATGCCTGCGATCGGCGCCCTCCAGTGGGGGCCCATGCCGAGAAACACCCTGCTTGCCTCGAGGGTGCCCCGGGTTTCTTGGGTTTCGATGGTTTGGCGATGGAAGGCGTGGCGTTCCCACACCGAAAACCAATGGACGTCTTGGAGTCTCCTGGTTGGGCCTCTTGTGGAAGGCTTGTGCGTACCCGCTCTGTAGCTCCTCTGAATCTGGAGTTGAGTACAGAAAACCGACATCACTGGTCAAAAAGACTCAAAGTATACAAAAAGTTTTACGGACCTAGCTCGACTAGCAGACCGAGTTTAGACCTCTGGATGCAACAGACGAACGCGTCTCTTGTGGACTGGCCTCCGCTGCACTCTGTGGGCCTCTGCAGGCCGGCCTCGGGCCCCCGGAGAGAGAGCGCGACGGGCCGAGCGGCCCTGCAGCCCACGCAGCGGACCACGAGCCGCAGCGCCGGGCGCCGGGGGCTGCCGCGCTCGACCCCGCAGAGATCCGACGCGCCCCCAACCAGTGGGAGCGGCGGGATTTTGGCCTCCGGGGTCCCTCGCGGGGCCTCGGGGGCGTCAACAAAACGATCGACGCAGGACGAAAAACTGGCCCCGGGGGAGGTGGTCCGGGCCCCCGGGGCCCATATGCACCGAACCAGTTGGAGCGGCCGGAGGTCCGGGACCCTTGCCCGAAGCCCGTCGCTCTGCCTCGGTGCGCCGCGCGCTGGACTGGCACAGTGAGGGCCCGGGAGCCCGAGCATTAGGTCGGGCATGTCCCCCTGCAGGGGGATTTTGGGCGAACAATAAAAAGTACTCAACACATCGTCCCCCCAATAGACAGAAAAAGTTAAAAAATCGTCCCCCGACTATTGTTTGACTATTTTGGAATGTTCCTCTTGTAGAGGGACACGCCCGACTTAACCCGAGCAGGCAACGGGGCGACAAGGAGTGCAGGCCGTCTGGTGTGCCGTGGCGCCCAGGCCTGCGGGGTGGCGCGTGGTGGTTTCGCCCTGGAGGCCCGGCCCCCCTGGACGTTCGCGGACGCCCCTGGAGGTGCCGTGGAGGCCCGCGGAGTCCTCCGGAGGCCTCGAGAGCGCGGAGTCCTCCGGAGGCCTCGAGAGTCAGCCACGCGCAGAGGGGGGCGGGGGGAGGGGGGAGGGCTTCTGAGAGAAGCACCCTTGCTGCTTGGAGGCCTGCGGAGTCCTCCGGAGGCCTCGAGAGTCAGCCA
>CAUYUJ010016799.1:189830-199830 GCA_963575745.1 Prorocentrum cordatum
CGCAGAGGGGGGTGGGGGGAGGGGGGAGGGCTTCTGAGAGAAGCACCCCTGCTGCTTAGAAGGCGCGGGCCCTATCTATAGATGTAAGGACGGCGCCTCCTAAGAAGCAGCCTCCCCCTGAGGAGCCCTCCCCCTCCCCCCCACCCCCTGGTGCGCGCCGCCAAGAGTCAGGAGGGGGAAAACACACACAGACACAAGTAATCGTCGACCCCCAAGAAAATATAGGAAGATATGCGAACCGGGCGGGAAGACAAAAGAACCCAGAAGATCTGGGAAACTAGGGGGAATCATTTTTATTTGTGTGCATGTGTGTGTATTCGTGTGTCCCTGGGCCCCTTGAAAGAAGAGAACGCCCCAGACACGCCTCGACCACGCCAGGAGACGTCCAGAGGGCCCTGCCTCCTCGAGGGAGTCGAGGCGCCGGCAGGCAGGCGGGGGAAGCCCCCGGCAGACGCGCGAGGGCACCCTGGTGCTGGTCAGCGCCGGCCACCCGTCTCAGCTGGCCGTGTGCGGCGAGGCGCCGCGCGCCGCCCCGCCCCCGCCTTCGTCGATGCGGTCGTGGTCGACGCCCAGCTCGCGCTCCTCCGTCCTCCTCCTTCCCCCGCCGCCCTCTCCTCCTTCTCGTCGCTCCTCCCCCTCCTCGTTCCTCGATGCCCCCCTCCAGCCCCTCTCGGCTCTCGCCGCCGCCTCCCTTTCCCTCGCCACCCGCCTCGCTCGTCCCTCCCCCCACGCCCTCCTCAGCTCTCCCACCGTCTCTGTTCCTCCTGCTTCCCTCCATATTTTCCCCTCTCCATTCTTTTTCCTTCCAGATAACTCCTTCTTGTTGCGCCCCGAGGCCTGTCGAAAGGGCGGGCTGGGCGTTTCGCCTGAGACTTCCTCACCACTGGAACCTGTTTCTAGAACCAGCGTAGCCAAGCTTCGGGGAACATTGAAGGGAGGAAGTGGAGAGGGAGAACAACAGTGGATGAGGATGAGGAGGAGGATGAGGAGGAGGAGGATGAGGATGAGGAGGAGGAGGAGGAGCAGGAGGAGGAGGAGTAGTAGGAGGAGGAGGAGGAGGAGGAGGAGGAGGAGGAGGAGGAGGAGCAGGAGGAGGAGGAGGAGGAGGAGGAGGAGAGGAGAGGAGGAGGAGGAGGAGGAGGAGAGAAGGAGGAGGAGGAGGAGCAGGAGGATGAGGAGTGCAGGATGATGATGATGATGATGATGATGATGATGATGATGATGATGATGATGATGATGGATGATGATGATGATGATGATGATGATGATGATGTGATGATGATGATGATGATGAGGAGGAGGAGGAGGAGGAGGAGGAGGAGGAGGAGGAGGAGGAGAAGGCGGGAAGAGGAGGAGGAGGCACCGTGGTGGCCTTTTTTCACAGCGCCTATGTGGCCGAACGTTGTGGCCAGAGTCCGGCCAAGCTATCGGATCATGTTTTCCGCAAGCCGTTGTGGCAACCTGTCGTGGAGTCCATGGAGGTAGAGAAGAAGAGGAGAGGGACAAAAAAGGAGGAAGAGGAGGAGGAGGAGGAGGCAGGAGGAGGAGGAGGAGGAGGAGGAGGAGGAGGAGGAGGAGGGGGAGGAGGGAGGAGGAGGAGGAGGAGGAGGAGGAGGAGGAGGAGGAGGAGGAGGAGGAGGAGGAGGAGGAGGAGGAGGAGGAGGAGAAGAAGAAGAAGAAGAGGAGGAGGAGGAGGAGGAGGAGATGGAGGAGGAGGGATCTCTTGGATGCCGCTTGGGATACTATTGGGGTCCCTGGGAGCTTCCTGGGGGTCTATTGGATGCCTTTGGGGAGCCTGGCCTCGTGGAGGCCTTTGGGGGCTTTTTGGGGGGCTCTTTGGCCGCCTTAGGGCTCTCATGCTTCGTTTGCTGCAGTCGGAAGCCGTCTTGGATGCCTCTCTGCACCGATTTGTGGCCCTCTTGGGGCGCTTCAGGGCCGTCTTGGAGGTCATCTTGGGCGTCTTAGAGACCTCTTGGGCAGTCGTGGGGCCCTCTTGGGACGGTCTTCGGGGCCTATTGGGCCGTCATGTGGCCATCTTGGGGGCCCTTCTAGGCGATCTTGGGGAGATCTTTGGGGCTTTTTGGGCCGTCTTGAGCCGTCGGAAGGCCGAACCGAAGCAGATGCCACCATCCTTCAACCACCGTCAAGGACACCTATGAGTTCGACCTCAGGGAGCCTTCCTGGGGGACCTCCTGGAGGCCTTTTGGGCCGTGCTGGAGGCATCTTGGGCCGTCTTGGGCCATCTTGAGGCCATCTTGAGTCGTCATGGGTGCATCCTGGGCTGTCTATGAAACATCGTGGAGGCCATCTTGGCGGTCTTGTAGGTCTATTGTGCCGTCTTTGGGCCCTTTGCTGGGGCCTTCTTAGGTGCCTCTTGGGTCATCTTTCGCGATCTCGGCAAGATCGGGTGCTTAATTGGCCGTCTTGGGCCGCCAGAAGGCCGCTTTGAGGCAAAGGGCAACATCTTTCGAACACCTTCAGCACATCCGTGATTTCGGCCTCTTCGGGTCTTCCTAGATGACCTCTGGGAGATCTCTTGGACCTTCGTAGAGCCTTCTCGGGAGCCTCGTGGGTCGTCTTGGGTTATCTTGATGCCACCTTGGGCCGTATTTGGGTGCATTTAAAGTCGTCTTCTAGACATTTTGCGGCCATATGGGGCTCTCTTGGGGCGCTTGAGGGCCGTCTTGGAGGTCATCTTGGGCGTCTTGGAGGCCTCTTGTGCCGTCTTTGGGCCCTTATTGGGGCCGTCTTGGGAGCCTCTTGGGCCGTCGTGGGGCCGTCTTGGAGGCCTCTTGGGCGATCTTGGAGCAATCTTGGGGGCCTCTTGGGCCGTCTTGAGCCGTCGGAAGGCCGAACCGAAGCAAAAGTAGATTTCCTTCAAACACCCGGTGACAAAAACAATGATTTGGGCCTCGCCGGGCCTTCCTGGAAGGAGCTCTTGGATACCTCTTGGGCGGACTTGGGGGCCTCTGATGCGTTTCTTGGGCCGTCTTGGGCTCTCCTGTACCATCTTGGCGTTCTTGGAACTATCGTGGGACCACCTTGGAGGGCATCTTGGCCGTCCTGGAGGCCATCTTGGGGCCATTCTGGGGGGGAAGACCGATGACCTGTGCATTCTACCGGGCTTTCCTGGCGTTCGGCGGGGTGGGCCGAAGCCCGGAGGGTTCGAAAGGGGGTTTTTGGGGAGGGGATTCTCCAGAGAGCCCCCCAGGGGCCTCCCAACCTCGTGAAAACTCGGGGTGCGAACGAAGCCCCTGGGGGACCCCTCCTGGAAAAATCCCTCCCCCCAACCCCCCTTTGGAACCCTCCAGGAAGCCCCAGTGGGAGTTATAAGTAAAGCGAAAGCCGAAGCCTCCCAGACGTCCGGCACGCCGTGCGCCCCTGTGGCAAGCCTCAGGGTGGCGGCGGATCGAAGACGCCTACGGCGAATCACCGCCGCCCCCTGCCTTTTTGGAAACGCCGATGTGGCCGAAAGTTGGACTAGAGCTTGGCCAAGCTATCGGACCATGAGTTCCCCGAGTCGGTTTGGAAAGCTTTCGGGGAACACATGGGAGAGAATGATTATGAACAGGAAGAGGAAGAGGAATAAATAGAGTAGGAGGATGAGGGTTGTTAGGAGTCTCTTGGGGCACCCTTGGGGTCTGTTGGGGGCTTCTTGGGGGCCTCTTCGAGGCCTCTTGGAGGCATCTTGGGGGCCTCCTTGGGCCTCTTGGGGGCCTTTGGGGGCTTCCTGGGGGTCTCTTTGGCCGTCTTAGGGCGTTCCTGGTCCGTCTGACGCCGTCTGGAGCCGTCTTGGGGGCCTCTCTGGGCCGTCTTGGGGCCCTCTTGGGGCGCTTCAGGGCCGTCTTGGAGGCCATGTTGGGCGTCTTGGAGGCCTCTTGGGCCGTCTTGGGGCGCTCTTGGGGCCGTCTTGGGGGGCCCTTGGGCCGTCATAGGGCCTTCTTGGAGGCCTCTTGGGCGATCTTGGGGGCCTCTTGGGCCGTCGGAAGGCCGAAAAGAAGAAAACGCAAAAAACCTTCAAAAACCTAAGGAAAACCAATGATTTTGGCCTCTTCGGGCTCTCCTGGAGAACGTCTTGGAGGCCTCTTGGGCCATCTTGGAGGCATCTTGGGGCCATCTTGGCCGTCTTGGAGGGCATCTTGGGCCGTCTTGGAGGCATCTTGGAGCCATCTTACCCGTCTTGGAGGCCATCTTGGCCGTCTGGGAGGCATCTTGGAGGCCATCTTGGGCCATCTTGGCCGTCTTGGAGGCCATCTTGGGCCAAGTTGGGGCAACAAAGGCATTGACAGACGGATTTTGGGAAAATTACGGGTGGCCGGCGGGACGGGCCGAAGCCCACTGGGGAGTTCTTTTAGAAAAAGAACCAAAACCAAAACCTGAAACATCCAGCACGCCGTGCACCCCTGCAAGCAGGGGGCGGCGGATCGAAGACGCCTACGGCGAATCACCGCCGCCCCCTGCCTTTTTGGAAACGCCGATGTGGCCGAAAGTTGGACTAGAGCTTGGCCAAGCTATCGGACCATGAGTTCCCCGAGTCGGTTTGGAAAGCTTTCGGGGAACACATGGGAGAGAATGATTATGAACAGGAAGAGGAAGAGGAAGAAATAGAGTAGGAGGATGAGGGTTGTTAGGAGTCTCTTGGGGCACCCTTGGGGTCTGTTGGGAGCTTCTTGGGGGCCTCTTCGAGGCCTCTTGGAGGCATCTTGGGGGCCTCCTTGGGCCTCTTGGGGGCCTTTGGGGGCTTCCTGGGGGTCTCTTTGGCCGTCGTAGGGCGTTCCTGGTCCGTCTGACGCCGTCTGGAGCCGTCTTGGGGGCCTCTCTGGGCCGTCTTGGGGCCCTCTTGGGGCGCTTCAGGGCCGTCTTGGAGGCCATGTTGGGCGTCTTGGAGGCCTCTTGGGCCAAGTTGGGGCAACAAAGGCATTGACAGATGGATTTTCGGAAACTTACGGGTGGCCGGCGGGACGGGCCGAAGCCCACTGGGGAGTTCTTTTAGAAAAAAAACCAAAACCAAAACCTGAAACGTCCAGCACGCCGTGCACCCCTGTGGCAAGACCACAGGGGGCGGCGGATCGAAGACGCCTACGGCGAATCACCGCCGCCCCCTGCCTTTTTGGAAGCGCCTATGTGGCCGAACGTTGAGGCCAGACCTGCCAAGCTATCGGACCACGTGTTCCCCGAATCGGTTTGGAAAGCCTTCGGGGAACACGTGGGCATCTTGAAGGTCATCTTGGCCGTCTTGGAGGCCTCTTGGGCAAGCTTTGGGCGATCTTTGGGGCTTTTTGGGCCGTCTCGGGCCAGCTTCGAGCCAACTTCGGCCATCTTGGTGGGTTCCTGGCACGTCTGAAGCCGTCGGAAGCCGTTTGGGGGGCCTCTATGGGCCGACTTGGGGCCCGCTTGGAATGCTCCAGGGCCGTCTTGGAGGCCATCTTGGGCGTCTTGGAGGCCATCTTGGGCGTGTTGGAGGCCTCTTGGGCCCTCTTGGGGCCCTCTAGGGGCCATCTTGGAGGCCACTTGGGCCATCATGGGGCTCTCTTGGGGGCCTCTTGGGCGATCTTGGGGGCTTCTTGGGCCGTCTTGAGCCGTCGGAGAGCCGAAAAGGCGCAAATGCCAAAATCCTTCAAAAACCAAGGGAAAATCAATGATTTTGGCCTCTTCGGACTCTCCTGGAGGACCTCTTGGAGGCCTCTTGGGCCGTCTGGGAGGCCTCTGGGGGGCCTCTTGGGCCGTCTTGGGCCGTCTTGGACTCTCTTGGGCCGTTTTGGAGGCCGTCTTGGACCATCTCGGGCGGACTTGGAGGCCATCTTGGGCCATCTTCGCGATTTTTTGAGGATGTCCGGAGCGAAACGGCCGTTTTTGGGCATTGACAGATGGATTTTGGAAAATTTGCGGGTGGCCGGCGGGACGGGCCGAAGCCCACTGGGGAGTTCTCTTAGAAAAAGAACCAAAACCAAAACCTTAATCATCCAGCACGCCGTGCACCCCTGCAAGCAGGGGGCGGCGGATCCAGTGGCCTTCGGCCCATCCCGCCAGCGTGCCTGGGTTGTAGGTCCGAGGCCAGAGAGCCTCCAGACGGGGAGACAGGGAGAAAGAACGGGGAAGCCAGCGACATCTCGCGCTCTGAGAGCAAATGCGCTTGCCGTTCCCGTGCCAAGCAGATCCAGTGGCCTGCGGCCCATCCCGCCAGCGTGCCCGGGTTGGAGGTCAGAGGGCCCCCGGATGCTTTTGTGAGGGCGGGGAGGTCGGAGGCCTCCTGGATGCCAGTGAGGACCTCCTGGAAGATCTCTCGGGTGCCTCCTGCAGGCGGCTCTGGGGGTGTCTTGCGGCGTCTTGGGGGCTTCTTCGGGCTCGAATGGGACACCTCGGGGCCTCTTGGGGGCCGCTTGGGGCCTCCAGGGCGCAAATCGGGGTCCTGCGGGGCCATCTTGGGGCGGAGGGCTCAACAACATGCCAGTTCGCGTTTCCCATCTTGGGCCCCTCTTGGGGCCGTCTTGGGGGCCTTTTGGGCCCCTCTTGGGCAGTTTTGGGGTAGATATTCGGCGCCTGTTGGGGCGCCTTGGAAACTCTGACGACCGAAAAGACGGTAATGCGAAAACCATGCAAAAGCCATTTCGTTTTGACGATTTTGGCTTCTTGGGCCGCCCTCTAGGGCGTCCAAGAAGACTCGAGAGGCGCCCGAGAGGGCTCCAGGACGGTCCCCAGGGCCATTTGAAACCATGTTGGACATGCATATCCCGAGCACCGCGCTCCTGGCCTCTCGAGAAAGTCTCGCGGGGACCCCCTAGGAGCGCGCGAGAGCGCCCAAGAGCGCCACCCAGCACCCGAGAAGCGCCCGGAACTCCGTGCGGTGGGCCCCTCACAGAATATTTGCAGGACTCTCCTCCCTCCCGCCCTCTGCCCCGCTTCTCGGTTGGCTGGCTGGACTTGGCTGGCGGCCGCCTGCCGCCTGACCTGCTGCCCGTGGCCAGGCCTGGCCGCGGCGGCCTCTTTCGGCTTGATTTTTTGATGAATCAAGGGCTTCGCGCCACTGGCGCGTCGGCAAGAGGCAAGGCCACCAGCACGCCTACCTCTTTGCAGCCTTTACCTGAGGACACCCCAACTCGTGCCTCAGGGCACGGTGGCGGCTTCAGGAAGCGTGCTCTCGCCTCAGTGCCGGCTGCATGTTTGGTCCGGACGGCCACGCTCTTCGGTAACAGCTAGGCTGATTGTGCACGGCCGTGCTCTGATCCGCGTAGCCGGCCTCCTGCTCCTCGGCCCACCTCTTCGCCTTTGCTGCTATCATGGTACTTTGCTGGGGAAACTGCTCGATTGCTGTTTCCTCGGCGTCACCCAACATACTGAAACGATGTGTGCGTCGCCACCCAGGGGCGGCGCACGCACCGAGAAATCTTACAGCATATGCGTCGTGGCTGGTGTTTTTTGGCCACGCCGCTCGGGAAACGATCTACCACAATAAGGTTATAGTGTATGTTCGGCTCAGACGCGCGCCTCCAAGGAGGGCTGATACGGGAGAAATCCCTTACTCGTAGTTTTAGGGGTATAGAGCTATTGGGCTATATGGCTATGGGGCTATGGGGCTATAGTGCTATGGGGCTATAGGGCTGTGGGGCCGTAAGGCTATAGATATATGGGGCTATAGGGCTATAGGGCTATAGGGTCATAAAGGGCTATAGGGCTGTCGTGCTGTAGGGCTAGGGGGCTGTTGGGCTACAGTGCCATGAGGCTATAGGCCTATAGGTCCATATGGCTATAGGTTTTTCGTGCTATAAAGCTACAGGGCTATAGGGCTATAGGGTTCTTGGGCTATATAGCTATATGGCCATAAGGCCAGGAGCCGATGGGACTATAAAAGCTATAGGGGTGTAGGGCTATACGGCTATAGGTCTATAGGGTTTTAGGGCTATAAGGCAATAGGGCTATGGGGTATAGGGCGATTTGGGCTATTGGAATATAGGGCTCTAAAGCTATAGGGCTACAGGGCTCTACGGCTATAGGGCTGTCGGGCAATAGAGCCATAGGGTTATAAGGCTATAGGGCTATAGGGCTATGGGGCGATAGGGCTATTCGGTTATAGGGCTATAAGGGGCTATTGGGCTATAGGTCTATGGGGCTCTAGGGCTATAGGGCTAGAGGGCTATAGGGCTACGGGGCTATGAGGCACCCGGGCACCCGGGCACCCGGGCGGGCCGCGGAAATCGGTGACAAGCCTCGCCTAACCATATGAGTCCGCTAGGACCCCTACAGAGGCAAGCTCTGATTGGGGAATGCAGTGCTGGCGTGTCTCTGTGCGGCCCATTTCCGCCGCGGCGCGAGGACGTCGGGAGGCCCCTCCCCCGCAGCCATTTTGGCTCTCAGACGCCCCCGCCCCCCCAGCGCGCAAGCCGCGGGGGCGCGGTGATGCGTGGGCGGTGATGCCCTCGGACGGCGGGTCGGACGCCGGCTCGGACTTCGTGGAGAGCCGCCCCGCCGCCGCCCCCCGGGGGTGTTCCGCAGAGGGCCCCGCCCTGGAGGGTCGAGGGAGTTGCCGCCCCTGCTTCGGCTTTTTTGGGGGGCGGATGTACGCCGAGGGCGGCCCGGCGGAAGCGGGAGAGGAAGCTCGGCGGAGAGCGGCGGATGCAAAGGGTGCGCCCGTGAGAGATGCCAAGGTTTGGGGCTCGGGGTTTCCGGAACCTGCCAAGTGGGGTCCGAGTAGATGGGGTCGGAGGATCGCGCCGCATCGCCGGTGCATCGGCGATGCGGCTCGATGTGGAGCCTGATTCTCTCCACGCCGACGTCGCCATGGCGACGAGGTCCCAGGATAGGGCTCACTTCGCCTCCTCCGGCTCGGCTCGATTTCGATGGGTTGCTTGTCGATTCGAGCTCGGATTCCGAGCCCGATTATCTCCACGCCAGCGTCGCCGATGCTCAGGAGGGGGAAAAGCACAGACACAATCAATCGTCGATGCCCAGGAAAAGATGGGAAACTGTGGGAAGTGGGGGGGAAGACGAAAACCCAGAACATATGGGGCGGTATGGGGAATTCAGGAAACTGTGTCCATTTATCTGTGTGCCCCTGGGCACCTTCAGATGCATCGCCGACGTCGTCGACGCACCGCCGAGGTGTCGACGACGCAGCGGCGCTGCGGCGCAGATCTCCGACCCCAGCGGCTCGGGCCCTGTCTGGGAGGGCCTCCGTTCTCGGCCTCGCCGCCGCGCGCTGGAGTTTCGCACCATTGCCACGTCGTGCAGCGCATGGTTCGAAGAAGGACACTCGACGGAAACATACGCTTTCGGAGCTCCGCGCGGACCGTCGAACATTGTGTTTATGTTTTTTTTTGTTCTTCCTCTAGCGACTGCGAGTGCATCGTCGCATGGTGTGCTGTGCATGCGGGCATGCGTTCCCAGAGATCCGACGCTCCAAAAAAGATTGGAGCGGCGGGATTCAATACCAGTTTTCGGCCTCTTGGGGGCCTCGCCGGGCCTCGGGAGCGTGAAAGAGCGACTCAGGACGGAAAACCGGCCCCACGGAAGCGGTCCGGTCCCTCGTCGCCCACGCATCGAAAACATTGGAGCGGATGGATGTCTTGGCTTGTTGTGCTCTCAGTAGCCGCCTTGGCTCGAAAGTCTTTCGATATGTTTCAGAGCCCAGCAAGGTCAAGCAAGTGCGCAATCACAGCTAGATGTTTTTTTGTCCTAATGGTGCTGGCCATTGTCTCCGTTCCCTTTCAGGAGCGAAGCGGAGACGTCAGAGAAAAACAGGATGCCGATAACGCTGCTCGTCCTGGATCCGCCCCGAAGCTCTGGCCAGAACGCGCTCCCTCTACAAGTCTGGGTAACAGCGGTGTCGGTATCTCCCCATTCCCCCAAGACTCGCACGAGTCCACATGGGTTTCGAGAGAGCGTGTCGCCGTTTCCGTCCGCTCGTCCTCGTGCTCCCCACTGCCTCTTCCATCGTTGCCCGGCATCCTCGCGCCGCGACGTCATCACGTCTGAAGGTTTCTGTTCTTGTTCCCTGCCTCCAGGG
>CAUYUJ010016799.1:204830-261648 GCA_963575745.1 Prorocentrum cordatum
GATTGCTTTGCCGCGCTGCGGCGTAAAGTCACATGTTGGCATTCGAAGGTTCTAGGAATAGTAGTTGGGTATACAGTCGCAGAGGAACAAGGATGACGAGTAAGGAAGGAGAGGGAAGGTGAGGAGAAGGTGATGCGGTAGAAGAGGAAGAGAAAGGCCCAACATGAACAGAAAGAAAGCATTGATGAGCAGAAGGGCGCCTGGGCTCCTCCCTGCCGGCGACGTGGAGATTCTGAACCTCTCGCTGCTGCTGCCCCTTTAATCTTCCAGGCCAATTTCGCCCAACGAGTTCGATTCGATGTCGGTTCGGGCATGCTCGATCCGATTTGATCCCAGTGCTCCGACGGTCAGGTGCGGTTCATTAGTTGCCTGGCGTTGCTGTACATATTGGCGCAGCCGATCTGGTCCTCGTGCTACTCCGTGCCGATGTAGCCCGATCCGACTCCCGACGCTGACTGATCTGTGGTCTTTCGTGGCGGATTTTTGGGCACGCGGTGGCGCAACTGGCCCGTGCGACGCGTCGTGCCTCCCCGGCGCCGCCTTACTATGCCCTCCTCTTCCACGGCCGGTGTTGTGCAGCCCCATCGCTCGGACATCGGGCCTCTGACCTCACCGCAGTGCTCGGCGCCTCTGCGCGCCGGACGCTCGTAGCCGTGCCGATGTCCCGATTTATTCGGCACGGGCCCCCCGGAAGTTTTTCGACGGCCCCGGGGCCCGGCGACGGCCACCACAGGCCGAGAACGGACAGAACCTTCCGTGGTGATTTTTCCCCGCAGCGAGCACATCTGCCTTCCCCATCCCCCGCGTCTTCGGCGCAGGCGGGGTCGTCCTCTCCCGACGACGTGGTGACCGTTAACCTCTCGTCGCTGGGCGTCGTGGACGTGGCAGGCGACGACCTCTCCTTCTTCAAGGACCTCTGTTCCCTTCCCCCTTCCTCCCGTCCTCCTTCTCCTCTTCTCCTTCTCGTCCTCCACCTCCTCTTCCACCTCCTCCTCCACCTCCTCCTCCTCCTCCTCCGCCTCCCTTCTTATCCCCCCTACTCTTCCAGCCCGTCCATCCTGTTTTTTCGTCGTCGCCGTCATCGTCGTCTTCATCGTGACCGTCATCGTCGTGGTCGTCGTGGTCGTCGTAGTCGTCGTCGTCGTCTTCTTTGTTGCCGTTGTCCTCCTCCTCCTCCTCCTGTTCTCCTCCTCCCTTTGTCCTCCCCAGCCCACCCTCCCCCCCTCTCCCCTCCCCCCTTTTTCCCTTTTTCGCAATGCACCAGGAACATTATGATCCCTCCTCTTCTGAAATTTATCGGACGATCTTCCGCCCCCTCCGCGTTGTTTTGGGTTCACGCAGGATTTCAAACATTGTTTTTGTTTAGAAAAGAGATTGTATTATTACATTGCTTTCGGTATTTAAAACTGATGCTCCCGCTGCAGCGTTGGCCTCATTTTCGGATCGGCGCCTTGCTCCTGTCGTTCAGAATGGCGCTCTCGCCCCAGCGCGGGCCACTTTTCTGGATCCGAGTCTTGCTTCATTGTGGACCCCCTCATCATTTCCCCTCCTCCGCCTTCCCCTGGTCTTCCTGTTTTTCCCGCTCCTTCCACTCCAGTTCCTGCTGCTGCTGCTGCTGTTCAGCTCGCCCGAGCGCGGGCCACTTTTCTGAATCCGAGGCTTTGTCAATCTCTGCTTCCCCCTAATTTTCCCTTCTGCGCTTTCCTCTGAATCTCCTTTCCCGCCCGATCCTTCCGCTGTAATTCCTTCTGCTGTGGTTCGTCCTCATCCTTTTCCTCCCGCTCATCCTCCTGCTCACCCGCCACCTCCTCCTGCTGTGCATGCAGCTCCCGTGTTTCCGATTGCGCATAACACGAGATGGTCTTTCTGTGTGAGTCGCAGGTCGGCTATGACACGCGTCTGCAGATTGTTAGAGAAGAATTCAGCGCCATTGGAAGGGATGGGAGGGAGGGGATAGTATGTCAGATGAGGCGCGAGCGCACCTAGCTTGACCCCCCCCCCCTCTCCCTTCCCCCCCGCGTTCCTCCGTCATCTCCCCCACCCCTGTCTCATCCCCCTCCCCTCTGGCATACTGCATACTCCCACTCCCACCGTTCCTTCCCCCTCCGTCCCTCCTCCCTCTTTCCCCCCCGCCCCTCACCCCCGCCCCTCCTCCCCAAAGAACCTCGACCGCATCGACGCCAGCGACAACCAGCTCAGTTTCGAGCGGGTGCTGGAGGAGTTCGGCCGCGTCCCGCGCCTCGGCTCGCTGAGCCTCGCCTGCAACACCATCAGCCAGCTCAGCCTGCAGCAGGGCACGCTTAGGCCACTGTGGCCGCCCCCCCCCCTCCGGAGGGGCGATGTTCGAGAAGGTTCGATGAGAAGGAGGAGGAGGAGAAGGAGGAGAAGGAGGATGAGGAGGAGGAGGAGAAGGGAGAGGGAGCAGGAGGGACGAATTGGATGAGGATGCTTATTCTACTAATGACGATGGTGATGGCGATGCTGGTGGTGGTCTTGGTCATGGTGATGAAGACGGTGGTGTATGATGGTGGTGGTGACGGCGACGACGACGACGACGACGATGATGATGATGATGATGGTGATGATGATGGTGATGGTGATGGTGATGATGCTGATGCTGATGCTGATGCTGATGCTGATGCCGATGCTGATGCTGTTATTGTTGATGATGATGGTGATGATCATGTTGATGATGATGATGCTGCTGATATGGATGATAATGATGATCATG
Source organism: Prorocentrum cordatum (assembly GCA_963575745.1). NCBI lineage: Eukaryota > Dinophyceae > Prorocentrales > Prorocentraceae > Prorocentrum > Prorocentrum cordatum. The sequence continues at coordinate 207,562 of CAUYUJ010016799.1, forward strand.
AGGATTATGATGATGATGGTGATGGCGATCGCAATGACGATGGTGGTGCTGATGATGGTGATGCTGATGCAGACGCTGCTGATGATGACTTTGAGGATGACGACGCCGACGACGATGATGCTGCTGACGATGATGTTGATGATGATGCTGATGAAAAGATGATGGAAATCTGATGATGATGATGATGATGATGATGATGATGATGACGACGATGACGATGCTGATGATGATGATGCTGCTGGTGGTGGTTGTGGGTGATGATGATCAAGAGGAGGAGGAGGAGGAGGAGGAGGAGGAGGAGGAGGAGGAGGAGGAGGAGGAGGAGGGAGGAGGAGGAGGAGGAGGAGGAGGAGCTAGTTGGGGCGGCAACGTTGCGACACAGGGTCTTCTCATGCCAGGCAACATCACAGGGGGCACCTGGACGGGTGCCGGCAGGCATCTCGACCCGAGCTGCACCATCTGCAGGGAGCCGCCAATGAGCCAGGGGCCGTCCCAGGGAAGAGGGGCAATGTGAAGCTTGTGCTTTGCAGTCTTCGGCCGCTCGGGGTCCGCTACAGACGCGGCTCGGGATAGCAGGCAGGCTCAGGGGAGTTACGGTCTGGCCCACCAGGCTTCGGCTTCTCCAGGCGTCGACGTCCCGAGCCTTTCCGAGCCTCCTGCCCCGCGGAGCGGGGCGACACGCTATCCTCTTGCAGGGCATGGCGTGTCGCCCGGGCCGCCGCCGCGACACGCCGAGGAAAAGGTCCGGACTGTGTCCAGGATGTCCAGGGCCCAACTCCCTCGGGATACCCTCGGCTCACCCGGCGGACGAACAGGGACACAGGACAGAGTTGTCCGCCGCTGGGGGTGCCTATCCCAGATTGGCTGGGAGGCTCATGTCCCGAATGGCTCGGGGGCGGCTGAGATGGATATCATGGCCAAGGCCATGGGATCTCCCCTGATTTCATGGCCCCCTTCTCCTTTTTCAGTACGTCCCCTGGTCCCTCCCTCCTTCGCAGTCGTGCCTCGCCGGCGGCCGGGTCCTCTCCTTACGCTCTCCGCCCTCGCGGACACCCCCGCCCCGGGAGCCTCCAGCAGTTCCGCATGATATTCCAACCGCGTGTGTCCCCAGCCTGCTGGATTTTTGAAGACACCCAGCTTGATATTCTCGATCGCAGCCTGATCATTCAGAAACAAGGTGCAGTGCGCTACTGGTAAGGGTGAGTTAGAATTGGCCCACGTGTATGACATGGGCACTGCGCCATTCCGCACGCCCCCACAGCGCACCGACGATGTGGTGCTCACCCTGATGTGCAGGAAGGCGCTTGACAACGCACCACGGAGGAATGGGAAGGCAAGAGGAGAAATATGAGAAAGAGGAAGGGGAGGAGGAGTACGACGATGAGGCCACTTCCCCCTCGGGCCCAGGGGCGCCCAGACACACACCCCGGAGCGCGAACCGATAGCAGCAGTGTAATCCAACAGGTCGTTTCGGCCTGACCACGCCTTCCTCGCCCACTCCCTCCTTTTGATGCCCTTCATTCTTCTGTTACTGGTTGAAGAGCCTTGCAGTGCAATGAGGAAAACGAGGGCGACTAGAAGAGGAGGAGGAGGAGGAGGTGGAGTGGAGGGATAGGAGGAGGAGGAGGAGGAGGAGGAGGAGGAGGAGGAGGAGGAGGAGGAGGAGGAGGAGGATGTTGAGGAGGAAACGGAGAGGACAGCGCAATACAATCCTTTATTTCCAGCAGCCACCTACGATGTGCTTGGCTGTCCGTAGCTATCCATCACAGGCCAATGGTGCACGCTCTGCCATGGCATATCCCAACTGGTCTGTGTTATTCGAGCTGTCTTGGCTATACCAAAGCATTCCCAGCCGGCGCGGGCACGACTCGTGACGTTACCAGGTGGAGGGAATGGTCAGGGCTGGTAACGCCCGCTATCGCGAAAATTAGCTTGGCGAAGGACCCCACAATATGCACTTCTCACTAACGCAGTTGTGAGCACCTTCTTCGGTGGAGTTCCTTATGGGGCCACGAAACGTGTGAGGGGTGTGTCGCGATGGGCGCGGGCGATGACCACCACTGGGACCTTCGTTGGAGTTCCTTATGGAGCCACGCAAGGTGTGAAGGGAGTGCCGGCACGGGTGGGGACACGGGGGTGGGAGCCCACATGCGAACACCGCTGGGGATTTCGGTGGAGCTCCCTGTGGGGCCACAAACGTTTGAGGGGTGTGCCGAAATGGGCGGGGGGGAAGCATGCGAACACCGCCGCTGGGGATTTCGGTGGAGATTTTGGTTGAGCTCCCTATGGGGCTACGAGACGTGTGAGGGGTGCTGTCATGGAGGCGGGGGACGGATGCGAGCACTGCCAGTGGGTCCTTCGGTGGAGCTCCCTATGGGGCCATGAAGTGTGTGAGGGATATGCCGACATGGTTGCGGGGGACGCGTGCGAGCACTGCCACCGGGGCCTTCCGTGGAGCTCCCCATGAGGCCACGAAGCGTGTGATGGGTATGCCGCAATTGGTGCAGGACCCGCGTTCGACTTGGGCCACTGGAGCCTTCGACAGAGGTCCTTATGCGGCCACGAAGCGTGTGAGGGGTGTGCCGTAATGGGTGCGGGGACGCATGCGAACATTTCCATTGGGACTTTCAGTGGAGCTCCGTATGGGTTCACGAAACGTGTGATGTGTGTGCCGACATGGACGCGGGGGAGGAGCATGCGAGCACTGCTGCTGGGGCCTTCGTTGGAGCTCCGTATGGGGCCACGAGACGTGTGAGGGGTATGCCGAACTGTGTGCGGGGGACCCATGCGAGCACCGCCACTAGGGCCTTCGGTGGAGCTCCTTATGGGGCCACGATGCGTGTGAGGTGTGTGTGTCGTATAATGGGTGCGGGGGACGCATGCGAACATTGCCTTTGGGACCTTCAGTGGAGTTCCGTATGAGGCCGCGAAACATGAGAGAGTTGTGCCAAAGTGGGTGCGGGGGACGCGTGCGAGCACTGCCACCGGGGCCTTCGGCGGAGCTCCCTATGGTGCCACGAAGCCTGTGATGGGTATGCCGACATTGGTGCGGGACCCGCGTGCGAGCATTGCCACTTGGGCCTTCGATAGAGGTCCCTATGCGGCCACGAAGCGTGTGAGGGGTGTGCCGTAATGGGTGCGGGGGACGCATGCGAACATTTCCATTGGGACTTTCAGTGGAGCTCCGTATGGGGCCACGAATCGTGTGAGCGATGTGTCGATGGCAGAGGGCAGAGGAGGGAGGAGGACGAGGAGGAGGAGGAGGAGAAGAAGGAAGAGGAAGGCGGAAGGAGCGTGAAGGCGGAAGGACGCGTGGCGTTGTCTCCTCAAAGGAAGGAGCCAACACCACTGGATGGTTCTGATATGAGGAAACATGTTCATATCAATGACAGCGATGACGGCGATAGGGACGACGACGACGACGACGACGGCGACGACGATGACGACGATGACGACGACGACGACGGTGGCGATGCCGACGGCGACGGCGACGGCGACGACGACGGCGACGACAATGCTGACGACGGCGGCGGCGAATGCGACGGCGATGACGGCCATGATGGCGACGTCAATGGCGACAGCGATGACGACGGCAACGGCGACGGCGACGGCGACAGGGCGCATCGCCAGCGGAGTCGAGGGCGCATCCCCCCCGCGCGCAGGCCCCGATCCTTGCTCCGCTGCCCGGGCGCGGGGGGGTCTGCCCGGGCTGCTCCGGCTCGCCTCCCCGTCGCCCGCCTTCAGAAATGCAGCGAAACAGGCGGTGTAGGCCCCCCAAAGGACGTCCGAGCAGATGTGGTCGGAGGATCGCGCCGCATCGCCGACGCGGTGCGGCTCGACATGGAGCCCGATGTTCTCAACGTCGACGTCGCCGGCGCATCGCCGATGTCGACGAAGTATCGCCGATGTATCGGGATGCATCGGCGATGCGGCGCGATTCTCCGACCCCATCAACTCGGACCCATGTGGGAGGCCTCTTAAACGACCCTGATCTCCCCAGATCTGCGATGATTGCTTTGATTCAGTCATTATTTAAGTATTGATTAGTTGTTTTGTAATGTGTTTCTGTGCCGTTTTTGTTTATGGCTTTTATGTATGAATCCGTCGTTTGTTATATTTCGTGCTTTGTTAATTGTTGTTTGCTTGCCTGATTTCAACCTCTAGGGCCCCTTTTTGGGACCCAGGTTCATCAGACATGAGTCTGGGGCGACAGCCTGGCTCCGGGGGCTGAGGACGTCTCGGGCCCCGCCCTCCAAGCATCAGATTCTCGGATGACGAGCTGCTTTTCGGGGAGAGGTCCATCACATATGGAACAAAAACGCTATGAAAACTTTTGGCGCTTCGGGCGGATCTCTTGGATCCGCGCAGGGCCAACCCGGCGGCGCCTCCAGCGCCGCCCCTGGCGCGCTCAGCGCGCCAGGGAGGCGGGTCCAGTGCAGACCCAAAAATTCGCGCGGAGCGCCAAAAGATTGTGTGTGTGTGTTGTTTTCCTGCTCCTGCACTTCCACTTCGGCACCGCCTGCACCCCGGGCTTCGCCCGCTCCGGCCGCCTGAGGCCCCGCCTTCCTGTGCCCTGTCTCCCTAATTAAAGCTGTGCGTAGCCCGCCTAGCCTTTAGCGGAAGAGGTTCGCTCTCGCCCCGCAGATCAAAAAGTGTGTGTGTGTGAGTGTGTGTGAGTGTGTGTGTGTGTGAGTGTGTGTGTGTGTGTGCGTGTTTTTTTTGTTGTTCTTCTGGTCCAGGCCCGTGCATGGAGAGCCCGACGCCGCGAAGAGTCACGACGCCGGACGTCTGGGGAGGTCCGCGCGGACCTCTCGGGTCGGCTCGTGGCCGCCCGCCCCCTCCCATCGGGGGTCCAGCGCAGACCTCGAGGCCTGCGCGGGCGGCTGGGCCCATTGGTCCTTCTTGCAGGCTTCTCTCAGGAGGGAAAGAGACACGCAGACACAACGAATCGTCGACCCCCCAGAAAGCAAGGGAAGATGTGGGAAGTGGGGGGGAGGGCAGACGCCCCGCAGATATGGGGAAACAGGGGGAATCTGTTTATTTGTGTGCATTTATTTGTGTGTGGCCCTGGGCCCCTTCGTTCTCGGTCAGTGGGGGGTGGGGGGTCGCCGCGGTTCCGAGGCAGTTGCGCACCCCGAGCTTTTTTGGAATTTCAGCAGCTGTCCTTCGAGTTCGGAGAGTACTCTTTTGCGCACGGTGAAGTCAAGACATCAGTTCCCCGAGCTCAAGCAACCAGTTCATGGAACTCAAGAGAGCTGTGTGTCGTTTCAGAAACCTGCATGTTAACGCCCTCAAGAGCCAGCGTCGCCGAGGCAGTTGCACACCCTGGACCTTTCCTTCAACGAGTTGCACGGGGACGTCCTGGCACAGCTGGCGGGCCTGCCAGGCCTGACGTTCCTGAACCTGTGCTCCAACTGCGTGTCCTCCGTGCCGCCAGAGGAGGATCTCACCGGGGAGGACTGCAGCGGCTTCCGGTGCCTGGAGGAGCTGATCCTCGACGACAACGACCTGGCCCCCTCCCCTCCTGGCCTCCTCGTCCTCCTCTTCCTCCCCGCCCCCGCCCCGTATCCTCAGCTTGCTCCTGCTTCTCCTGCGTAGATCCCCCTAGAACCCTCCCAGAATCCTTCAGAACCACCGCCGTCCTTATCCCCTATCCCGCTGCTCCTACCCTTTTCAGCCCTCCTTCCTCCGCCTCCTCCCTCCTCCCTCTTCTCCCCACCCCTTCGTTCTCCAATATCCCTTTCCGCTTCCTTGAGGATGCGTAGCTCCCCCTCTTTCCTCCTCCTCCGCCTCCTCCTCCCTCCTCCTCCTCCTCCTCCTCCTCCTCCTCCTCCCTCCTCCTCCTCCTCCTCCTCCTCCTCCCTCCTCCTCCTCCTCCTCCTCCTTCTCCTCCTACTCTTCCCTCCTCCTCCCGTTCCTCGCAGCACAAGACGCGTCGGTAGAGCTGGGCGGGAAGACCTCGCAAGCGACCCTGAGGTTCGACGCTTCCAACAGTTTCGCGGACGGAGGGGGAGTCGTCTTCAACATGTGGTCTCACTTGGGCGCTGCCGACACTCTTCTTCATATTTGGGGTATTTTCCCACCAGTTGTCACGTACTGTTCTGCGGCTCCTTGATTGCTTAGTGCGATGCTTAGTTATGTGAATGGTCGGTTGAATCATCAGGGGATGCACGTACAACGTGTTAAGACATCTGCATTGGCATCCTTGCTTCCGCTTCGCCCTCTTTTTTCACTTGGTTCGCGATGCGTACGAGCTACCAGGCCCAAACCGAGGTATGTTGATGGTTGCGTGGGAAACAACGTACGGACCAGTCACTCGGCTGGAGGGCGGATTGTCTTTGAAGTGTGGCCCTCTCCCTTTTTTGAATCTTTGCACGGCTGGAGGAGATCAGCCTTTTGCCCTAGTCGTCTCGCCGCGCGCGCGCGCTGCCAACGCCTGCGGCAGCGGCGCGGACAGAGGTTGGTGCTGCCTTTCCAGAGCGAGGCCCCCGCTGGATACACGCATGGTGAGGATGGGCAGGCAACCTTCCCAGGGGTCTCCTCGCATTCTGGCCCCCTCGGCCCATCCTGGACCACCTTCGCTGGCCAGCCTCGTTCGAAACACGTTCGCATGGGCCTCCAAGGCCCCTGCAGCCTTGCCGCGCATCCCTACGAGTGCGGGTTCACTGCGCCTCCTCCCGCCTGGCACCACGACGCCGCAGCGCGTGCGGCAGGCGGCAGGCTGCACGAGCGGAAGGCGGCACCCGGCCGAGGTGGGCTCTCGCCCGGCCCGTGCTGAGATCTCCGACAGCTGAGGCCGGCCCCTTGCAGAACGGAGCCGTTGATGGGCCCATTTTCCACCACCATAGGTAGGAGAGGGAAGAGGAGGAGGAGAATCAGGAGGAGGAGGACCTCCTCATGCTCCCTTCTCCCCCGTCCTATATATGTATGTATATATATATACATACATATATATATATATATATATATATATATATGTCGGCGGTGCCCGGTGCGGAGCGAACCCCCCCCCCCGGTAATCTCTCCTGGGGGGTTTCGAGCTGGCGCCATTCCCGGTGCGAGCCTGCACGAACCCCCCCGGTAAACACGACCTCCTCTGGTAGGCTGCACGAACCCCCCCGGTAAGGACGCAACCCCTCCGTAAGCGGCGCGCTCCCGGCACGCGCGAACCCCAGCCTCTCGTATTGTGGCCACGAGCCACAATACGAGAGGCTGCGGCGGAACAAAGGCGAGCAGACGCGAATAGAGAACACAAGGCGAGCACACGCCACACTTCGACAGGGAGCCACCCTTCCCAACCGCCCCCCTGCCCCCCCCCCCCAACCCACCCCCCACTCCCACCCCCCACTCCCACAGGGGGGGGGGGAGCCCAGGTAGACGCAGTGCGGCCTGCACGAACCCCCCCGGTAAAGCGACAGGGGAGGACCCAATGCGGCCTGCACGAACCCCCCTGGTAAAGCGGCAAGGGGGGGGTGTTCTAAGCCGCTGGCGGCACCCGGTGCGGGCTGCACGAACCCCCCCGGTAGTGCTAGGTGGGGGGGGGTTCGTGCCACGGCGCACCGCCAACATATATATATATATATATATATATATATATGGTGGTGGTGGTGGTGGTGGTGGTGGTGGTGGTGGTGGTGGTGGTGGAAAATTTGCCCATCAGCCGTCGCCCACCTGCAGGGTACACGGGGCGCCTTTGTCCGTCAAGGGGGCGCTCCCCGCAGGTGAGACTTGACTCTCTGCAGGGGCTCGCCAGGAGGGGGCCTAAGGGACGGGAAGGCTCAGAAGGAAAGGAACACACAGACACAATTAATCGTCGATTCCCCAGGAAATATAAGAAAATATGGGAAGTGGGGGGGAAGACGAAAACCTAGAAAATATGGGAAAATCTGGGGAATCCTGTCATTTGTGTGTATTATTAACTTATTTGTGTGTCCCAGGGCCCCTTCAAACTTGATTCTCTGCAGGGGCTCGCCAGGAAGGGGGCCCAGGGACGGGAAGGCGTGCTGCAGCGCCGTTGACGAGTCCTGGCGTTGCGCTGGCCCCCCTCTCCCTCCCCCCTCCCTCCTAGACGCCTGGCGTCGCGTTTTTCTTTTGCGCAGCCTGGCTCCCCAGGGGCTTCGCTTCCCTCCCGGCCTCCCGGGGACCGTACACGACAGCACCAGGGCCCGGCAGGGGCTCGCGGCGGCCCAGCGAGGCCAAGCACCCCGCGCATCGCGACGTCTTCGCGACGCGGGGAGGTCGGGGCTCTGCCCGCCCCCGCCATCGCCCCCTCCCGCCTGCTGCGGGCAGTATCTTTATGAGGAAAATCCTGGAGGCCTCGCGCGGCGCATAATAGTTTCGGGTATGGCCAGGACCCTGGGTAAGGGGACCCGGTTAGTGGTAGGGACCTAGAGCCTTCGAATTGGCCAGAATCACTAAACCAGGTTTGCCATAGCTGGTGTTTTTTTCGGGTGACGGCAGTTCCAGTTAGTGGAAATGGGACGGGGGGGCCCCCCGGTACAGATCACTAAACCAGGTTCCACTAAACCCAGTTCTACCAACGCCCGATGGTTGTATTATCAAATGCACAAGTCAGCTCCGTAAGTTCTGGGTCGATGCTCGCGCGGCGATGGTCCGTCGTCAGTCTGGCGTAAATCCGACGTGATTCCGATGATGTCCGACGTGAAACCGACGTAAATCCGACGTGGATCCGACGTCAATCGGGTCTCAAGTGGCCGCACGAGGCCTCCAAGATTTTCCTCATTAATATTGATCAATGTCCACAGCGTCTTGGACTTTTCTGGGAGGGGGCGCCAGGAGGACGAGGCGCAGTGGATCTGGACGAGCATCTGGCCTCGAGGGGCCAGAGGTCAGATGTTTAACCATTCCCACGGCGCTGCTGGTCTCTGGGGAGGGGGCACCGAGGCTCAAGGCGCAGTGGATACGGGTACTCCTCTTGCCCGCACCTGCTTCTCCTTTCTCCCCCTCCTCCTCCTCCTCCTCCTCCTCCTCCTCCCCCTCCTCCTCCTCCTCCTCCTCCTCCTCCTCCTCCTCCTCCTCCTCCTCCTCCTCCTCCTCCTCCTCCTCCTCCCCCTCGGTCCAATTCATCCAGTGGCGTGCGCTGGACGCGCTGCCGCGTCTGCGCAAGCTGTCCCTGGCCTCGAACAGGGTGAAGCGCCTCAAGGACGACGTGCCCGACAAGCCCGAGGGCGACTTCACGTACTTCCCTGTCCTGGAGGAGCTCGTCGGGGACCACGTAATGCCATTCTCCGCGCAGAGCTCCGAACGATGACGCGTATGCCACCATTTGTTTCCCGAGCTTGGCCTGTGCTTCTGCCTCGTCGTCGTCAGCGCAGTCGTCCTCTTCCTCCTCACCTTTCCGCCTTCGTGCCTCGCTCCCTCCTCCCCCTCCCTCGTCCTCATTCCTACCTCCCAACTCGTCCACTCCTCCCCCTCCCTCTTCAGCATCCCTCTTTCTGCTCTCCCTTCCCTCCCTCCCGCCCCCTCCCATCTCCCGCATCCCTATCTCCTAACTCATCCACTCTCTCTCTCTCTCTCCTCCAGATTGGTTCCTGCATGCCTGGCCCTAGCCCGTGTTCGACGCCGGGCTCTGGCGCAGGCATCGGCGCATGTCCCAGGGCTAGACAGGTCGCTCGTGAGTCGAGGGAGTCGGCAGCTCGGCATGTGGCGGTAGAGCACCCTCCTGCAGCAACCTCCTCCTCCTCCTCCTTCTCCTCCTCCTCATCATCATCGGAGCCCGCCTTGTTGGCGGCAGCACGAGGCCACCTGTCGGTTCCTCGTGGCGGTCGCCTCCTCGCGCCCGTCCCCGGGTGCTTCTTGGTTATCCTCGGCGGCGAGCGAGGGGCGGAAGTGAGAAGGGAGGAGCCTTCTCACAAGGCGGCGGGACTTCTCAGAGGCCCTCCGGCCTTCTGGGAAGTATGTTGCGTCTGCGGGGAATACTCAGAAACCTTCTCGGAAGGATAGGGGGCTTCCAAGCCTTCTGGGAAGGCCTTCTCCTTCTCACTTCCCCCCCCCCCCCGGCTCGCGGCCGATCTCCTTTCCCACGCGCCTCAACACCAGCAGCCGCGGCCGAGATGGCAGATGCGACGCCTGGCGCCCGCCGCCCTCGGGCCCCAGCGAGTCCATGCCTCAATCCTCGCCAGGCCCCTCTTCCGCGAGGACCTGCCCCCCCCCCCCTCTCTCCCTTCCCCCGAGGCGTGAGGGCCCGGGGCGCCACAATCCTCGCCAGGCCCCTCTTCCGCGGCGACCTGCCCCCCTCTCTCCCTTCCTCCGAGGCGTCAGGGCCCGGGTCCCTGACGTGCCCCTCCCTGCCCACCAGGAGACGTCCGCTCGCCGGTCTCTGCGCGGGGCCCGTCGTGGGCCTGGGCCCACGCCGCAGCGCTGGGGGGAGAGTGGCGTCAGGTCGTCCGCCCGTCGTCGGGCAGCAGCGGTGCCTCCTTGGCTGTGAAGGCGGCTTCGGCCTGCTTCCCCTCCTCTCCCGTCCCCGCTCCTTCCTCCCTGCCTGCCCCCTCTCACGCCTTGGCCTCGGACTCTTCTCTGGCTACGATGGGTCGTTCTCGCGAGCCGAGGCCCATTGCTTCTAACTTCTGGGGATGAAATTCTTACCGCGCCCGTAAGGCTCATGATTCATGATGCACCCCCCTCCTCGCGCCTCGCTCGCTCGCCCCTCCTCCGCCCTCGAAGGAGCTCAACCTGGCCTCGAACGAGATCGGCAGCCTGGACAGCCTGCCCGCGCTCGAGCTCTTCCGGTCGCTGCGGGTCCTGTGCGTGGACGAGAACCCTTGCGCCAGAGGACCCGCGAGGAGGAGGAGGAGGAGGAGGAGGAGGAGGAGGAGGAGGAGGTGCGTGTGTGTGTGTGTGTGTGTGTGTGTGTGTGTGTGTGTGTGTGTGTGTGTGTGTGCGCGCGTTGCATGGTCGTGCATGTCTTGCCCCTCTCCCCTCCCGCCGTGCTTGGCCGTGCTGGTTTGTGAGCGTGCCGAAGCGTCGAGTCGAGACGGCTCGGTAGCACCACGGTCTTGGCAGCGACCGCCGATCGCTTGTCGCCCCTGCAGGACTGGTCTCTCTAATCGTTGGGAGTGTGTCTAAGTGGACGGTTGGCTGGATCCGTTCGCTTCGCTCTCTCTCTCTCTCTCTCTCTCTCTCTTCATTTCGCCTTTTCTTGTGCATGAGCGAACTGTTGAGGATAGTGCGGTTTCGGGCAACAGGGCGAGGATGAGGAGGAGGAGGAGGAATAAGAGAAGGAGGAGGTTGTCGTTGCCGCAGGCTGACCTTGCCTGTAGTCGTGTGGCGCTGGCGGGAGGGTGGTCACATGTTGTGCATCCTTTTTGCTTGGCTGGGAGCAAGGTCAGGTATGTCACCTGCGCCGTCTGTGGCGGTGCAGGCTCTAACCTTGCTCTGTCTTCCGCTTGCGCTGGCAGACCCGTTCGCGACTCCTGGGAGCGCGTGTGTTGGCAAATCTCGCACGCTGTCGATACCAGGTGAACGCGCAATGGTCTGCTCTCGATCGGCCGTGGCCAACTCGAGATCTCGTGAGTGCGGGGGAGACCAGTCTCCCCACTTCTGCGCTGCCTGCCAGCAGCGCGTCAGGCGACAGCGGCGCGGTGAGTTCTCCCGTCCCTCGTTTGTCTGATACTCCCACTCGACGAGTCATTCTTCCGCGTCTGAGTGCCCTCCTCCTCCTCCTCCTCCTCCTCGTCCTCTGCCTCTCTCCTCCCCCCTTTTCCTCCCCCTGCATACCCGCCTTTCTCTTGAAACGTACTTCGTCCGTCCGTCCACCTGTCAGCAGAGGACCCGTGGCGCTTCCACCGAGCTTGAGGGGGCTCACTGTCAAGTCCCACGCGAGTGCGCCGTGGTACCTCCAGCGGGGGAATCCCGTGGCGAAGCTTGGGAAGGACCTCCCCGTCGTCGCCGCCGTCGCCGCCGCCGCCGCCGCCGTCGTCGTCGTCGTCGTCGTCGTCGTCGTCGTCGTCGTCGCTGTCGTCGTCGTCGTCGTCGTCGTCGTCGTTGTTGGCGGCGGCGGCGGCGGCGTCGCCGTCTATATTGTTGCTGTCGTCGTTCTGCTCATCGTTTTCCATCGCCATCCTCTCTCTTTTCCTGCTGCTGCTGCTGCTGCTGCTTCTCCTCCTCGGCTTCATCCTCGCTTAGGCCATTCCTCGTCATCACGCCTCTGCTCTTGCTCCCCTCCCCCTCCTCTTCTTCTCTTGCCCTTCTGCCATGCAGCCTGTTCCTTCTCCTGCGCCTCCCTCCTTGGACCCCCCTTTCCTCCTCCTTGGACCCCTTCCTCCTCCTCCTCCTCCTCCTCCTCCTCCTCCTCCTCCTCCTCCTCCTTCTCTTCCTCCTGCGCCTCCGTCTCATCCTCCATCGCCTCGTGGTTCTCGCCACTTACCTTTGCCCACCTTCTCCCCAGGACACCCTGAAGCAACCGAAACTACATGTTTATAGTATCTCCCCACCCCGCCTTCCCGCAGGGCCAGTTTGATCCGATCGATCCGATTCGATATCGGCTTTGGCTAGCTCGACCCGATTCGATTACGACATTTCCGACGATCCGATGCGGCCCGATATTTGCATGATTCGATGACGATCCCGTGCCAGTGCAGCGCGATCCGACGCACGTTTCGGTTCGATCCGATTTCCTGATTCGATGCTGACTGGTCATGCCCCTGCCCTCATCTCTCCACCTTCTTCCCTTCGTTGTCTGCGTCGTTCTCCTCCCCGTTCTCGACCTCATCCTTCCCGTCCTCGCCGTAATCCTAGTCGGTGCTTGCCTGGGCAAGTCCGTGGATTCTTTATCCTCTCCGGCTTGGGGTCTTGACACGGGTGTCCCCCGTTCGTTCGGCCCCACGCCCCAGGGTTTTGCCATTGGGGGCCCCGCTGCTGAACCAAAATTCTCCTCGCCTGACCCTCCCAGGCGAAGAGCAAGGGTCCGAAGGACACGCTCAGCAGGCACACCTTGAAGAAGGTCCGCGACGACACGGACCTCAAGGCGCGGGGGAAGCGGGAACCGCACGGCGGAATCGCGCCGCCTCGCCGCGGCGGCGACCTCCAGCGCGGGCTCGCAAGGTTGAACGCCGCCCGTGGCCTGGAATCGGTCGACATCGAAGTATCTGCGCTTGCGGGCAGCCGCGATCGATCAAGGTTGGACACGGCCAGTGGCCTGGAGCCGGTCGATATCAAAAGACCTGCGCATTCGGAAAGCCGCGATCGCTTAAGGTTCAAGGACCCTCACAGGGGTTATAAACCAGCGCCGACGTCATCACGCCGCGAACCTGCCACACCGCTGCTACGCCGTTCCCCAAACCTCTCACGCCCTGCGCTCTGACCAAGACTGACGCGAATGTCGGGGGCGTGGGAGAAGAGAATGGTGCGGATTACCGGCATCACCCAAGCACACCAGTGTGTGCGTCGCCCCTGGGGTACCTTGCAGTGCTCTGTGGCCGGCGATTGCTGGCCATGCCACCCGGGTAACTACATACGCAGCACCCCGTAGTTGCGGATACGATTGAGGGGGCGGGCGCGGGGTCGGCCGCGGGGGTGTCGCGGGTGGGTCGCGAGGTGGGTCGCGGGGTGGGCGGGTCGCGGGCGGGTCGCGGGGTGGATAGCGGGGTGGGTCGCGGGGCGGGTCGCTGGGCGGGTCGCGGGAGGGACGACGACAACAGCCACAACAACGCAACAGGTCAAGAACGCAACAACAGTCCGCACCACGGAACCCCACTTCAGCTACGCCACCGCGGAATCCGCCGGCAGACTGTGAACGACTTTTCTGTCACCCCGCTCTCTCATCGAATTTTGCTTGAACCATATGTTCGGTTCCGACGTGCGCTTCCGACGGGGGTGCACGCACCTTTTGCAAGACGATTTCGCCACCACGGTCTCCCTTCGTCTTGGCATCGACGTCATGGATGGGAACGTCCCGTGCCCGCCGTGCGGGGAGCTATTGGATTCGGGCGGCCTGCACGCGCTGTCGTGCATGTCTGGGGGGGGCGCCACGGCCCAGCACAAGGTCGTGCGAGACGTGCACTTCGATTTCTGCGAGCGGGCGGGACTCCGTTCACCGAGCAAAGCACCCCGCGTGCTGCAGGCAGTGCTCGGGAGGGACAGCCGGCGAAGGCCGGCACACGTATTGTGCATCCCAGCGCTGGCGTTATCCAGGCGCCTCCCGGACGGCTCGCGCGCGATCCGGACAGAGCCAGTCTGTTTTGATTTCACAGCCATCGGGCCATTGGCAAGAGACAACTGCAGGGGCCGGCGCGGCAGCAGAGAAGTACGACCAGAGGAAGCGCACCGACCAGAACACGGAGCAGCAGTGCATGGCAGCCGGCTGCCGGTTCTCTCCCGTCGTCCACGAGACGCAGGGCGGAATGGCCATGACCGCCAGCGCCGCGGTCCGGGCCATCGCGGCGGCGGTGGGCGCCATGGAGCGCTGGGAGCCATCTGGAGAGAACAGTTTTCCCGCGTGGCAGCGGTGAGATGCCGCTGCAAGGCGCGGGCCATCAAGAAGAGGGCAGCGCCGAAGCTGGCGCCCGGCGGGCCGCTGGCGGTCTGGCAGGTCCTCCTGGAAACGCACGCGCAGGACGGTGTGTGCGCGGACCGACCGTCCAGCCTTCCCCACCCTCTCCCGCTCCTCTTTCCTTCTATTCTGATGCAGTGACATAGTGCAGCGCCCAGCCACGGGATGCCGGGCGTGTTGGGAGCGTGAAGGGAGCGCCGGAGTCGTTGTCCAAGGCCGAACGCCTGGCTTCGGCAAGATGTCCTGTAGAACCTGGCCTTGTTCGCCGAGTCTGGAACGAGGCCGTTGATGGTCTTGGACCTTGCCGAGGAGGTCTTCGGGTGCGCGTCTTCTGCGCGCAGAAGGTTTTGCACGAGGATGCCATTGGACGTGTCCTCGCTTCGAGTGAGTGCAGGCCTGCCAGAGGCAGCAGTTTGCGCCAACCGCTCCCTCGATCCCTGCTTCGCCGCGGGGTGGCAACGCGCGCCTCGTCACATTCGTCGACGCTGGTATGGCCGCGATGCGTGCTGCCCTGCTCGGGATTCGTTTCTATCGCGCACTGAGTCCTGAGCTACGGGACTATTGGACGTTTCTCCTTCATCGGTGGATCAAAGATGGGGGTTTTGAGGGGTCGTGGCCCAAGCATAGGAAGGGATCCAAACGTGGATCTGCGTCGTTTGAGGCTCCTTGTCCGTAGGACCCTATCCTTCAGGGGCCCATCTTTGAGCCGCCGACTTCTGAGTTCCAGACTAATTAGGCCCAGGGCCGCCTCTGCCCCCATGGGGGGGGCCCAGGGCCCGAAGTGCGAGCGACCCGGCGCTTGCCGCGACCCCCCCCCCGCGCCTTCGCGCGCCCGACCAACGCAACTCGTGGGCGTACGACGTGGATTGGCGACTACAAAGCGCATGGTTACGCTGGTGTGTGGTTTGCGATCGGCGCCGTTGGGGCCTGGGGAACACGGCGCCATCCTCGTCGGGCCTCTTCGGGGCGCGGCGGCGAGCTCTGTCGAGGTCTCCCCGCCCGCCGTCCAGGGTGCCTCCAGGGCGCCACTTGCAAACCGCACTCTTTACAAACCGCAAGCCACACCTTTCGGAGTCGCCGAGTGGATTACAAACAAAAAGCTGAAATAAGGACCACCTTGGGCCGGGGAGGAGCTTTAGATTCATCGAGAACAAAAGGACCTCTAACCCTGATAGCGCGATGAAGACATGGCCTCACTGAGACCCCCGTCTTTGCATTAGGGATAACGATCTGGACGGTCTGGTTCGATACATCTGCAGGCAAGACCCCCTATCCTTAATGTTTTTGGCCCTCCTAACTCAGGTCCCCTTCCAAACGGTTCGGGGTCCTGTTTGGGTCACTCATAGTTTTTGGAGCGTTCCTTGGGGTCTCGGAGACGAGGGGCGGAGGAGGGGAGGGAGGGGGATGGGGGGAGGTGGAAGAAGGGGCCCAATAGAGGAAGCGATGCCGAAACCGCAACCCTTCCCCCCGTCGCCGCGGCTGGATTCGTGCCCAAATCTTGGTCAGAATGCGCATCTCGAGAGGTCTAGGGAGTAGCCGTACCTGTACCTTTTTGTCTTCTCAAGGATGGTGATGATGATGCTGATGATGGTGATGGTGATGGTGATGGTGATGATGGTGATGATGATGCTGGTGTTGGTGATGGTGATGGTGCTGATGATGATGCTGATGAGGCTGATGATGCTGATGATGCTGATGATGGTGATGGTGATGATGATGATGCTGCTGATGCTGCTGATGATGAGGATGGTGATGATGATGATGATGGTGGTGGTGGCGGTGATGGTGATGGTGCTGATGCTGACGATGATGTTACTGATGATGAAGATACTGATGCTGAAGATGATGGTACTGATGATTATGATGATGACGACGATGATGATGAGGATGCTGCTGCTGATGATGATGCTGATGATGATGATGATGATGATGAGGATGATGATGATGATGATGATGATGATGATGATGATGATGATGATGATGCTGATGATGATGACGATGCTGATGATGCTGATGATGCTGATGACGATCATGATGAAGATAATGAAAGGAGCAGGAAGAGTAGGAGGAGGAGCAGGAGGAGGAGGAGGAGGAGGAGGAGGAGGAGGAGGAGGGGAGGAGGAAGAGGGGGAGGAGGAGAGGAGGAGGTGGAAGAGGAGGAGGAAGAGGAGGGGGAGGAGAGGAGGAGGTGGAAGAGGAGAAGGAGGAGGACGAGGAGGAGGAGTTGGAAATGATTTTG
Source organism: Prorocentrum cordatum (assembly GCA_963575745.1). NCBI lineage: Eukaryota > Dinophyceae > Prorocentrales > Prorocentraceae > Prorocentrum > Prorocentrum cordatum. The sequence continues at coordinate 224,310 of CAUYUJ010016799.1, forward strand.
GGTATCACAGCCCGCCCTTCTTTCTTTCGTGCGTCCCTGGCCCCCCCGCCTCCCTCCGCCCGCGTGCGTCCTTGGTCTCCGACGATCTGATGTTTTCAATCCCGCAGTTGTTCCTCGACTTCTGCCTCTGGGGCCTGCGTTCGACCATCTGGGGCCGCCAAGAACGGTTCTGGCACGTACAACGATTCCTGGGGAAGGGGTCGGGAGTTCTGGGGCAGCGGATTGAAAGCATCAGATTGGCGGATGTCAGCGACCACTGCCTGGGGGATCGATCTTCGGGGACCTCGGCAGGCGGTGGATATTGACATGTTTTGGCCTCAGAGGGCCCCCACATATCCACATCCGCCGCCCCCTGGGGCCCCAGTAAATCGATTCCCCAGGCGGCGGATGTGAAAACAAACCCGCCTCGGGACGCCACCCAAAACGTGAAGGCGATGGCCGTACAGGGCTGCATAGTGCAGCATTGGCCTTCACTGCTTCGCGATCGCTTGTCGCTTGGATCGTGATGCGAGCGGCACGCGCGCGAGTTAACATAACAGAAGCAGCACCGACACATGTTGATGTTGTGATGGGGAACAACTTATTATGCGAAGGCGAGGAAGGGCCACCTGCCGATGCCTGCACGCGGCCCCGGCTTCGCGATCTCTTGTCGCTTGGCTCGTGATGCGAACAACACGCACACGTGCGAGCTAGCAGAAGTAGTATCGCAGCAGATTGATCTTGCCCAGGTAACACCCAATAAAGGGCGAATGCGAGGGAGGGGCACCTGCCGATGACTGCACGGCGCCCGCTCCACTCCGACAGGCGGGCACCCGGAGGCGGGGCGTGGGGCAGCTCGCGGTGCTCGACGCGGAGGAGAACGAGCTCGTCGTGGCGGAGTTGGCCAGCGGTTGGCGGAGGATGTCCGGGACAACTGTGCAGACCCCTCTTTTCGGATCGGTGCGATTGAAGTGGGTACGGGAAGAACGGGTACGAAGACCAACAGCTTCTCCGGTTCAGCTTCGCCCTTCGCCTCCCAGAGACTTTCGTTCGGTCTGATATTCGAGCTGCGACCGACAACTACTTTCACACTGCAACTACTTTGCTGCATTGCGCCGTCTTTTTTGAGATGTAGAGCTGAGCCGCTACAAAACTCGTGGCTGAAGAAGCCGACAGGGCTCGCCCTCGGTCCCGCCGCGGCCGTCGCTCGTGTGAGGCAGAAGGCCGCCGGCCCATCAGCGGCCGCTGTCGGTTTGGGACAGCCTTTGTGGTTGGGCATCGTGCCGATTTTCGTCCGTACCCAGTTCGGGCATCCAGAGGAGAGGCGACACCACCACCACCACTACCCACCCACCCACCCACCCACCCACCCAACCACCCACCCACCCACCACCACCACCCACCCACCACCCATCCACCGACCCACCACCACCCACCCACCCACCCACCCACCCACCCACCACCCACCACCCACCACCACCACCACCACCACCACCACCACCACACCACCACCACCACCACCACCACCACCACCACCACCACCACCACCACCACCACCCACCACCCACCCACCCACCACCCACCACCCACCACCCACCACCCACCACCACCCACCACCCACCATCCCACCACCACCCACCACCCACCACCCGCCACCCACCACCCACCACCACCACCACACCCACCACCACCCACCACCCACCACCACCACCGCCACCGCCACCGCCACCGCCACCACCACCACCACCACCACCACCACCACCACCACCACCATCACCACCACACGCGGCCTCCCCGACCAGGGAGCAGGGGCCGTCTCGAGCTGGGAGGGGAGGTGGCCACACCACCGGGGGGGGGACCCTCCCTGGCGCCTCTGCGCTGGCGGCGGTGGTGTCTCTGTGCTGTGCGTCTGCCGTTGGCAAGGGACCTCCTTCAGGAGCGAAGGAAGGACGCACACGTGCACGAATCCACGCTGCTCTCGACAGCACGCATTGCGCGCGAGCGCTCGTGCTACGAGGCTGGCCTCGCGGACTGGGGGGGGGGGCCATGTTCGTGTGCGGTGGCTGGGCGCGTGCGTCATTTGTGTCATCATGTGTTCACAGCGTTATCATGTGTTCACAGCGTTATGCGTTCTTCGGCTTTGGCATCGGGGCAGCCTCGGGTGGCCTCAGGCAGCCTCGGACTGCCCCAGGCAGCCTCGGACGGCCCTGGATGGGTCGCCTCGGCTGGCAGTGCCTGGAGCATGGCCCTGGGCAGCTGGGCCGGGGTTGGCAATGCAGGTCCGGAGAACACTCGAGCGATGGGTTCCCGCTCAACGCCAACCTGCTCCCCGGTCGCGCGCGTGCGGGCGGGTCCGGAGCGACGGCGAGAGCAGACGTCGTCGCGCTCTCTCCTCCTCGTCTCCCTCGCCCTCTTCTGGCCCGGTGGCGGGGGGTGGGGGCCCCGCGGGGCCCAGACAGAGGGCCCTGGCGTCCTCGATGGGTGGCCTGGGGGGAGGGCTGGGGAGGGGCGGCCGGTGACGCCCGGCCGCCCCAGGCTTCACCGGCTGCCCCTCCCCACCAACAAAAACAAGCAAGAAAGAAGAAAAAGTCTGTCTTTGGGGGGCCCGCGGCAACTGGGGGGGGGGGGTCGGGGGGCGTGGCTGACATCCCGGCGTCGTGAGCAGACATCGCGACGCAAGGTTGTAGTCGGGCCTGTCCCTCTAGAGGGGGAGTGTTCAAAAACAGTCAAAACATAGTCTGGGGAGTATTTTGTTGTCAATTTTGGATGATTTTTAGGCTATTTTGGGTATTCTTAATTTTTTGTCCAACATCGGCCCGACTTAAGGCAAGGTTTTTGCCTGTGCTCGGCCTCCCTGAGGCCCCGCAGGCCCCAGGGCCCCCGAGGCCGTCCAACGGCGGCTCGGGATGGACAGACACAGTCACAAGGAAGGGGTCGGGAAAGAGGGGGGTGATGACTAGGGGGGGGTGGATATCATGGCGGGTGCCATGATATTTTGCCAGATTTCATGGCTCTTCTTATTTCATGACGTCCCTGGCCCCCCCGCTGGGCCGCGCACATGCAGCCAGTCATGATTTGCACCCCCCCTCTTGGACACCCCCCTCTTGGCCGCTCCCGATCAAGGAAGGGGTCCAGGCCCCTGGGGGTTCACGCTGCGACAGCAGCATGGCGTCGGATGTCTGGCAACGGCCCAAAGGGCCAGCGAACAGTCATTGTGCGGCTAGCGCGCAGGCCCAGGGCCCGCGAGGCCGTCAAACGGCAGCTGGCCCCAGCAGCCTCGTAGCTGATGACGTGTCCTTGTCTCGCCACTTGGCACCGACAACCGCTGCTGCAACTGCCTGCATTCTCGTACCGATAGACCCTGCTGCCAATGCCGGCCTTCTCACACGAGCTGACGGAAGAGGAGGGGATGAGGATGGAGGAGGAGGGGGAGGAGGTGGAGGAGAGGAAGGAGGAGGAGGAGGAGGAGGAGGAGGAGGAGGAGGAGGAGGAGGAGGAGGAGCAGGAGGAGGAGGAGGAGGAGGAGGAGGAGGAGGAGGAGGAGGAGGAGGAGGAGGAGAGGAGGAGGAGGAGGAGGAGGAGGAGGAGGGGAGGAGGGGGAGGAGGAAGGAAGAGGAGGAGTAGGAGGAGGAGGAGGAGGAGGAGGAGGAGGAGGAGGAGGAGGAGGAGGAGGAGGAGGAGGAGGAGGGAGGAGGAGGAGGAGGAGGAGGAGGAGGAGGAGGAGGAGCAGGAGGAGGAGGAGGAGGAGGAGGAGGAGGAGGAGGAGGAGGAGGAGGAGCAGGAGGAGCCCGTCGCTCCCGCTCGCGCCTCCGCGGGGGGGCAACTTTGGTGTCCCTCCGCGCCTGCTCGCGAGGTCCCTCGGGGCTGCCGGGCACGAGGCCCCGCTCACGCTCGCGTGCCCCCCTGCGTCGGAGGGCATCTTCAGCGAGGACCTGTCCGACGAGGATCGGCGAAGAGAGAACTGCATCAGCAGTCAGCGGCGGAGAAGGTAACGGTGTCGCTACCATTCTTTCGAGGAGCATATAGATGTACACACGTGTGCGTGCGTGTGTGTGAAACTACGCACTGTGAAAGAATCCGCTACCCACCTTTTGTTGTCGCCTTTTGGGGCCTCCTGGGAGGCCCTCGTCGCCACGGCCAGATTCGCTTCGGAATTTGTGTCAGAATACACGCTGGGAGAGGTCTGGGGAGCGGCGGTATCGGTACCTGTTGGCTTCCCCGAGCAGGGTGACGGCGAGAACGATGAGGACGACGAGGACGATGGCGAGGGTGATGGTGGCGTCGAAGACGAGGACGATGGCGGGAGTGATGGTGAGGATGACGCACGGAGGGGGGACATCGGGAATCCCAAAGCGGCGTAAGCATAAACTTCCGGAGGTCCGCGCGGATTTCTTGGATCAGTCCTTGTCCCCTCCCCTCCCTGGTGGCGCCTCTGGCGCCGCCTCTGGCGCGCTCAACGCGCCTGGGAGGCGGGCCCAAGGCCGATCCAAGAAATCCGTGCGGAAGTGTGGCTTCCCTTCGTCCAGAGGAGCTCGACCGCATCTTCCGGGAGCGGCGCGAAAACATCGACAGGAAGTTCAGGGAGCCCGATCCAGAGGTCGAGTCTCTCTCTTCTTCTCTCCGCCTCCTCCTCCTCCTCATCCGCCTCCTCCTCCTCCCTCTCTCCTCCGCTCTCTCCCACAGACCTCCCTCCCTGTGTCCGTAGTGTCCTCGTGCTCCTCCCCCACCTCTCGCATCCCCCTCGCCTTCTTCTTTTCCGTGAGTCACTGGGTACATCCCTATTCATGGACTAGTTTCTTCACAGCATATGGCAAGATAAAAGGGTCTATGGACACCGCTCCCCCCAAGGTGTCAGCCAGTGGCCGAACGCTTTCTGCCGCACCTGCGACTCTAAGGATGTGGCCTGCTGTTCGCCAACCGCTGGATCCTGACCCTCTTGCGATTGTGCTGTCTCTGGCTTTCCTCTCATGGCCGCCTCATCCTTAGAGACTGTTTAGGTTCCCCTGATGCTACCTGAGATCCGACGTAGCGAACAAAAGTTGAAACATCTTGAAAATTCACTGCCAGAGCCCCGGACCCCATCTTTCTGCGCCATTTTTCGAGCCGCATCGTTCTGTAAGGGCCCCCAGGCCCGAAGCCGACAGAATCAAGACGCCAGGATATCAGGGTATAGCGAGCCTGGTAGTTCACCTCCTCTTGCAGAGGTCGAGTCCTTCATGAAGCCCCTGCCGTTCGTCGCCATCTCCGCAGCCGGGCAGAAGCTCGGCTTCGGCCCCCCGCAGGAGGAGCAGCCCGCCCCGGTCCCGGGCAGCCTGCCGCACAGGCCCTCGTCGTCGTCCTTCTTCCTCACTGGCGTGGGAGGATCGGGGGGCACCAAATCGCTACGTCGAGGAAGAAAAGGCTGCATGAGCATAAACTTTCGGAGCTCCGCGCGGATGTCTCGAATCGGCGCTGGGCCCTCCTGGCGGCGCCTCCGGCGCCGCCCCCTGGCGCGCGGAGCGCGCCAGGGATGGGAGCCCAGCGCCGATCCTGGAAATCCGCGCGGGCCCTTCGGAGTTTTGTGTTTATGCAGATGCTTCCTATCTCGGCCACGCGCAGAGGGGGGCAGGGGGAGAGGGGAAGGCTTCTTCGAAGCACCCCTGCTTCTCAGAAGGCGCGGGCCGTATCTATAAATGTAGGGCCGGCGCCCTCTAAGGAGCAGCCTCCTTCTGAGAAGCCTTCCCCCTTATTCTTGTTCGCCTGCAGCCAGAACTCTCTGGGGCACGGCCTGCTCAGGTGTGCGCAGGCACGAGCATCCAGCGGCCCGTCCTCCCCGCGAGGCGTGAGCCCCCTCAGACTTCGAGCGGATTGATGTTTCGATTCGGCGGCGGAATCCGAGCGCTATCGAAGGCGCCAGCGGCGAATCACCGCCGCCCCCCGCCTCTTTGGAAGCGCCCGTGCGGCCGAAAGCTGGCCTCGAGCTCGGCCAAGCTATCGGACCATGTGTTCCCCCAGCCGTCGTTGAAACCCTTCGGGGAACACGAGAGGAAGAGGAGAATGAGGAGCAGAAGGAAAGGGGATGATGATGAGGAGGAGGAGGAGGAGTAAGAAGAGGAGGAGGAGGAGGAGGAGGAGGAGGAGGAGGAGGAGGAGGCGTAGGAGGAGGAGGAGGAGGAGGAGGAGGAGGAGAAGGAGGAGGAGGAGGAGGAGGAGGAGGAGGAGGAGGAGGAGGAGGAGGAGGAGGAGGAGGAGGAGGAGGAGTAGACCTCTTTGGAGTCTCTTGGGCACTCTTGGGGTCTCCTGGGAGCTCGCTGGGAGCCTCTTCGAGGCCTCTTTGGGGTCTCCTTCGGCCTCTTCGGGGCCTTTAGGGGCTTGCTCAGAGCCTCTTTGGCAGTCTCAGGGCGTTTCTGGGCCGTCTGACGCCGTCGGGAGCCATCTTGGGGGCCTCTCTGGACCGTTTTGGGGCCCTCTTGGGGGTGCTCCAGGGCCGTCTTGGAGGCCATTTTGGCCGTCATGGATGCCTCTTTGGCCTTCTTGGGCCCTCCTCTGGGCCGTCTTGGGGGATTCTTGGGCCGTCCTGGGGCCATCTTGGAGGCCTCTTGGGCGCTCTGGTGACGATCTGGGGGGCCTCTTGGGCTGTCTTGGGCTGTCGGAAGGCCGAAAAGAAGCAGATGCCCAAATCATTCAAAAACCGGTAGATAATCAATGATTTTGGCCTCCTCGGGGTCTCCTGGAGGACCTTTTGGAGGCCTCTTGGGCCGTCTTGGAGGCCTCTTGGGGGCCTCTTGCGCCGTCTTGAGCCGTCTTGGAGGCTTCTTGAGCAGACTTGGAGGCATCTTGGACCCTCTCGTGCCGTCTTGGAGGCCATCTTGGACCGTCTTGAGCGAACCTGGAGGCCATCTGAGCCGTCTTGGAGGCCATCTTGGGCCATCTTGGTTGGTTGTCTTGGAGGCGATTTGGGCAATCACCCGGGCATTATCGGCAGCCTTCCACGTGGCCGGCGGGATCGGCCGAAGCCCCAGGGGGAGTTCCTTTGGAAAAGAACCCAAACCAAGCCGTATGGGGTCTAGCACGCCAGGCACCCGTGTGGCAAGACCAAAGAGGGCGGCGGATCGAAGACGCATACGGCGAATCACTGCCGCCCCCTGACTTTTTGGAAGCGCCTGCGAGGCCGAAAATTGGGTTTGAGCTTGGCCAAGCTATCGGGCCACGCGTTCCCCGAGTGGGTTTCGAGAGCCTTCGGGAACACCGAGTCGGGTGAGCTATCGGACCAAGTGGTTTCCGAGTTTTCGGGTCTCCTGGTGGACGTCTTGGATGGGTCGTGGGCCGTCTTGGAGGCTTCTGGCTGGCCTTTTGGGCAGTCGAAGGCCATCTTCAGGCCATCTGGGGCCGTCTTGGGTGCATCTTGGGGCCATCTTCGCTGTCTTAGAGGCCTTCTTGGCCGTCTTGGAGGCATCTAGGAGGCCATCGTGGCCGTCTTGGAGGCCATCTTGGGCGTCTTGGGGACCTCTTAGGCCGTCTTAGGGCCTTCTTGGGGCCCTCTTGGGGGCCTCGTTGGCTGTCATGGGGCCATCTTGGAGGCATCTTGGGCGCTCTTGGGATGATGTTGGGGGCCTCTTAGGCCGTCCTGGAGAGCTGAAAAGAAGAAAATGCCCAAATCCTTCAAACACTTAGGGAAAATCAATGATTTTGGCCGTTTCGGGCCTTCCTTGAATACGTCTTGGAGGGCTCTGCGGCCGTCTTGGAGGCCTCTTGTGGGCCTATAGGGCCGTCTCATGCCATCTTGAGGCCATCTTGGGCCGTCTTGGGTGCATCTTCGGGACTTCTTAGCCGTCTTGACGGCCATCTTGGGCGTCTTGGAGGCATCTTGGAGGCCATCTTGGCCGTCTTGGAGGCCATCTGGTGCTTCTTTGGGGCTTCTTGGGCCGTCTTGGGGCCTTCTTGGGGTCGTCTTGGGGGCCTCTTGGGCCGTCCTGGGGCCGTCTTGGGGGCTCCTTGGAAGCCTCTTGGGCCGTCTTGGAGGCCTCTTGAATGCCTCTGGGGCCGTCTTGGGTCGTCTTAGGTGTTTCTTGTGCGAAATTGGAGGCATCCTGGATTCTCTTGGTCCGTATCTTGGACCATCTTGGGCGAACTTGGAGGCCATCGTGGGTCATCTTGGAGACTATCTTTGAGCCGTCTGGAGGCAGGAAAAACATTGGCAACCACCTTTTTGGCAGTCTTTGGGTCCTTTCGGGTGGCCGGCGGAACGGGCCGAAGCCCCAGGGGGAGTTTTAAAAGAATCAAGACCGTCTGGGATCTATCACGCCAGGCACCCCTGTGGCAGGCCAACAGGGGGCGGCGGATCGAAGACGCCTACGGCGAATCACCGCCGCCCCCTGCCTTTGTGGAAACGCCTATGTGGCCGAACGTTGAGGCCAGACCTGCCAAGCTATCGGACCTTGTGTTCCCCGAATCGGTTTGGAAAGCCTTCGGGGAACACGTGGGTATCTTGAAGGTCATCTCGGCCGTCTGGAGGCCATTTGGACCCTTTCGGGCCTTGTTGGAGGACGTCTTGGAGGGCTCTTGGGCCGTCTTGGAGGCCATCTTGAGCGTCTTGGAGGCCTCTTGGGCCGTCTTGGGGGCCTCTTGGGGCCGTCTTGGGCCTCTTGGGCGATCTTTGGGGGCACTTGGGCCGTCTCGGGCCGTCGGAAGGCCGAAAAAAAGCAAACGCCACAATCCTTCAAAAGCTCATGGGAAGTTAATGATTGTTGCCCTTTCCGGCCTTCCTGGAGGCCCTCTTGGTCAGGCCCCCGGAGACCAGGACACAGACAAACCAGGACACGGAAAACCAAGGAAACGACATCCTTTCCTGCAAGGTCACGTTTTTCAGCACCCGTGCATGTTTTGTTTGCTGCACTGCAGGATTCGGGTTTGTGTCTGGGTTTAGGGGGGTCTTGCAGGCTTTTGAGGCTTGTGTCCGGGTTTATTCTGGAAATGCTGCAGTGCAGTATTTTGTTCGTACCGCCGTTTGGAAATTGCGGTTTCGAGGGATGTTGGGTGTCCGGGTCTAGCGTGTCCGGGTCTACGGGGCCCTGACTTGGAGGCCTCTTGGGCCGTCCTGGGCCACCTTAGGGCCATCTTCGGCCGTCTTGGTGGGCCCCTGGCCCGTCCGACGCCGTCGGAAACCGTTTGGGGGGCCTCTCTGAGCCGACTTGGGGCCCTCTTGGAATGCTCCAGGGCCGTTTTGGAGGCCACCTTTGGCGTCTTAAAAGCCGTCTTGGGGGCCTCTTGGGCCCGTCTTGGGGGCCTCTTGGGCCGTTCTAGGGCCATCTTGGAGGCCTCTTGGACGATCCTTGGGCGATCTTTGGAGGCTCTTTGGGCCGTCTCGGGCAGTCGGAAGGCCGAAAAGAAGCAAATGCCAAAATCTTTCAAAACCTTAAGGAACATCTATGATTTTGGCCTCTTCGGGCCCTCCTTGAGGACCTCTTGGAGGCTTCTTGGGTCGTGTTGGGCCGTCTTGGAGGCTTCTCGGGCGACCTTGGAGGTATCTTGGACTCTCTTGCGCCGTCTTGGAGGCCATCAAAGAGCATCTTGGGCGGACTTGGAGGCCATCTTGGACCATCTTGGAGGCCATCTTGGGCCAACGTGGCCATCTTGGAGGCCATCTTGAGCCTTCTTCGAGGGTTTTTTCCGGGATTGAGCTCCTGGGCACTCCTCCCAGGACCCCGGCGGGACGCGCCAGAGCCCCAGGGGGAGTTCTTTTGGAAAAGAACCAAAACCAAAACCGAAAGGATCCAGCACGCCAGGCACCCCTGTGATGAATCAACAGGGGGCGGCGGATCGAAGACGCCTGCGGCGAATCACCGCCGCCCCCCGCCTTTGTGGAAACGCCTATGTGGCCGAACGTTGAGGCCAGACCTGCCAAGCTATCGGACCTTGTGTTCCCCGAATCGGTTTGGAAAGCCTTCGGGGAACACGTGGGTATCTTGAAGGTCATCTCGGCCGTCTGGAGGCCATTTGGATCCTTTCGGGCCTTCTTGGAGGACGTCTTGGAGGGCTCTTTGGCCGTCTTGGAGGCCATCTTGAGCGTCTTGGAGGCCTCTTGGGCCGTCTTGGGGGCTTCTTGGGGCCGTCTTGGGCCTCTTGGGCGATCTTTGGGGGCACTTGGGCCGTCTCGGGCCGTCGGAAGGCCGAAAAAAAGCAAACGCCACAATCCTTCAAAAGCTCATGGGAAATCTATTATTTTGGCTTGTTCGGGCCTTCCTGGAGGCCCTCTTGGAGGCCTCTTGGGCCGTCTTGGGCCATCTTAGGGCCATCTTTGGCCGTCTTGGTGGGCTCCTGGCCCGTCAGACGCCGTCGGAAGCCGTTTGGGGGGCCTCTCTGAGCCGACTTGGGGCCCTCTTGGAATGCTCCAGGGCCGTTTTGGAGGCCACCTTTGGCGTCTTAAAAGCCGTCTTGGGGGCCTCTTGGGCCCGTCTTGGGGGCCTCTTGGGCCGTTCTGAGGCCATCTTGGAGGCCTCTTGGACGATCCTTGGGCGATCTTTGGGGGCTCTTTGGGCCGTCTCGGGCCGTCGGAAGGCCGAAACGAAGCAAATGTCAAAAATCTTCGAACACCTCGAGAAAATCATTGTTTTTGGCCTTTTCTGGCCTTCCAGGAGGCCCTATTGGAGGCCTCTTGGGCCATTTTCGGCCAGCTTCGAGCCAACCTCGGCCATCTCGGTGGGCTCCTGGCCCGTCTGACGCCGTCGGAAGCCGTTTGGGGGGCCTTTCTGGGCCGACTTGGGGCCCTCTGGGGGTGCTCCAGGGCCGTCTTAGAGGCCATCGTGGGCGTCTTGGAGGCCTCTTGGGTCGTCTTTGTGCCCTCTTGGGGCCGTCTTGGGGACCTCTTGGGCAGTCCTGAGGCATCTTGGAGGCCTCTTGGGCGCTGTGGGGGCGATCTATGGGGCCTCTTGGGCCGTCTTGGGTCGTCGGAAAGCCGAGAAGAAGCGAATGCGAACATCCTTCAAAACCCTGCGGAAATCAAAAATGTTGACCTCTTCGGGCCCTCCTTGAGGACCTCTTGGATGCCTCTTGGGCCGTCTTGGAGGCCTCTGGGGGTCGGCCGTCTGGGACTCTCTTGGACCGTATGGGAGGCCGTCTAGGACCATCTTGGGCGGACTTGGAGCCCATCTTGGACCATCTTGGAGGCCATCTTGGGCCAACGTGGCCATCTTGGAGACCATCGTGGGCCATCTGGAGCGAAAACCATAGAGAATTGGGGATTTTCCGGATAGCCGGCGGGACGGGCCGAAGCCCCAGGGAGAGTTCTTTTGGAAGAAGAACCAAAACCAAAACCGAAAGGATCCAGCACGCCAGGCACCCCTGCGATGAATCGACGGGGCGGCGGATCGAAGACGCCTACGGCGAATCACCGCCGCCCCCTGCCTTTGTGGAAACGCCTATGTGGCCGAACGTTGAGGCCATACCTGCCAAGCTATCAGACCATGTGTTCCCCGAATCGGTTTGGAAAGCCTTCGGAGAACACGTGGGCATCGTGAAGGTCATCTTGGCCGCCTGGTGGCCATTTTGACCTTTCAGGCCTTCTTGGAGGACGCCTTGGAGGGCTCTTGGGCCATCTTGAGCGTCTTAGAGGCCTCTTGGGCCGTCTTGGGGGCCTCTTGGGGCCGTCTTGGGCCTCTTGGGCGATCTTTGGGGGCACTTGGGCCGTCTCGGGCCGTCGGAAGGCCGAACAAAAGCAAATGCCATAATCCTTCAAAAGCTCATGGGAAATCGATTATTTGGCTTGTTCGGGCCTTCCTGGAGGCCCTCATGGAGGCCTCTTGGGCCGTCTTGGGCCATCTTAGTGCCATCTTCGGCCGTCTTGGTGGGCCCCTGGCCCGTCCGACGCCGTTGGAAACCGTTTGGGAGGCCTCTCTGAGCCGACTTGGGGCCATCCTGGAGTGCTCCAGGGCCGTTTTGGAGGCCATCTTGGGCGTCTTAAGAGCCTCCTGGGCCGTCTTGGGGGCCTTCTTGGGGCCGTCTTGGGGGCCTCTTGGGCCGTTCTGGGGCCATCTTGGAGGCCTCTTGGGCGATCTTTGGGGGCTCTTGGGCCGTCTCGGGCCGTCGGAAGGCCGAAACGAAGCAAATGTCAAAATCCTTCGCACCCCTAGAGAAAATCAGTGTTTTTGGCCTTGGCCTTCCAGGAGGCCCTGTTGGAGGCCTCTTGGGCCGTTTTGGGCCAGCTTCGAGCCAACTTCGGCCATCTTGGTGGGCTCCTGGCCCGTCTGACGCCGTCGGAAGCCGTTTGAGGGGCCTTTTTGGGCCGACTTAGGGCCCTCTTGGGGTGCTCCAGGGCCGTCTTGGAGGCCATCTTGGGCGTCTTGGAGGCCTCTTGGGCCGTCTCCGGGCCCTCTTGGGGCGGTCTTTGGGGCGTCTGCTGTCATGGGGCCATCTGGGAGGCCTCTTGGGCGATCTATGGGGCCTCTTGGGCCGTCTTGGGCCGTCGGAAAGCCGAAAAGGCGCAAATGCCAAAATCCTTCAGAAACCTATGGAAAATCAATGATTTTGGCCTCGTCGGGCCTTCCTGGAGGACCTCTTGGAGGCCTCTTGGGCCGTCTTGTAGGCCTCTTGCGGGCCTTTTGGGCCGTCGTAGACCATCTTGAGGCCATCTTGGGCCGTCTTGGGTGCATCTTGGAGCCATCTTAGCCGTCTTTGAGGCCATCTTGGCTGTCTTGGAGGCATCTTGGAGGCCATCCTGGGCCATCTTGGCTGTCTTGGAGGCCATCTTGGGCCAACTTGGGGCAACAAAGGCATTGACGGACGGATTTTCGGGAATCTCCAGGGACCCCGGCGGGACGGGCCGAAGCCCCAGGGGGTGTTCTTTTGGAAAACCAAAAGCCATATGGTCCGGCACGCCAGGCACCCCTTTGATAAATCAAAGGTGGGCGGCGGATCGAAGACGCCTACGGCGAATCACCGCCGCCCCCTGCCTTTTTGGAAGCGCCTATGTGGCCGAACGTTGAGGCCAGACCTGCCAAGCTATCGGACCACGTGTTCCCCGAATCGGTTTGGAAAGCCTTCGGGGAACACGTGGGCATCTTGAAGGTCATCTTGGCCGTCTTGGAGGCCTCTTGGGCAAGCTTTGGGCGATCTTTGGGGCTTTTTGGGCCGTCTCGGGCCAGCTTCGAGCCAACTTCGGCCATCTTGGTGGGTTCCTGGCACGTCTGAAGCCGTCGGAAGCCGTTTGGGGGGCCTCTATGGGCCGACTTGGGGCCCGCTTGGAATGCTCCAGGGCCGTCTTGGAGGCCATCTTGGGCGTCTGGAGGCCATCTTGGGCGTGTTGGAGGCCTCTTGGGCCCTCTTGGGGCCCTCTAGGGGCCATCTTGGAGGCCACTTGGGCCATCATGGGGCTCTCTTGGGGGCCTCTTGGGCGATCTTGGGGGCTTCTTGGGCCGTCTTGAGCCGTCGGAGAGCCGAAAAGGCGCAAATGCCAAAATCCTTCAAAAACCAAGGGAAAATCAATGATTTTGGCCTCTTCGGACTCTCCTGGAGGACCTCTTGGAGGCCTCTTGGGCCGTCTGGGAGGCCTCTGGGGGGCCTCTTGGGCCGTCTTGGGCCGTCTTGGACTCTCTTGGGCCGTTTTGGAGGCCGTCTTGGACCATCTCGGGCGGACTTGGAGGCCATCTTGGGCCATCTTCGCGATTTTTTGAGGATGTCCCGAGCGAAACGGCCGTTTTTGGGCATTGACAGACGCATTTTGGGAAACGCGCGGGTGGCCGGCGGGACGGGCCGAAGCCCACTGGGGAGTTCTTTTAGAAAAAAACCAAAACCAAAACTGAATCATCCAGCACGCCGTGCACCCCTGCAAGCAGGGGGCGGCGGATCGAAGACGCCTACGGCGAATCACCGCCGCCCCCTGCCTTTTTGGAAGCGCCTATGTGGCCGAACGTTGAGGCCAGACCTGCCAAGCTATCGGACCACGTGTTCCCCGAATCGGTTTGGAAAGCCTTCGGGGAACACGTGGGCATCTTGAAGGTCATCTTGGCCGTCTTGGAGGCCTCTTGGGCAAGCTTTGGGCGATCTTTGGGGCTTTTTGGGCCGTCTCGGGCCAGCTTCGAGCCAACTTCGGCCATCTTGGTGGGTTCCTGGCACGTCTGAAGCCGTCGGAAGCCGTTTGGGGGGCCTCTATGGGCCGACTTGGGGCCCGCTTGGAATGCTCCAGGGCCGTCTTGGAGGCCATCTTGGGCGTCTGGGAGGCCATCTTGGGCGTGTTGGAGGCCTCTTGGGCCCTCTTGGGGCCCTCTAGGGGCCATCTTGGAGGCCACTTGGGCCATCATGGGGCTCTCTTGGGGGCCTCTTGGGCGATCTTGGGGGCTTCTTGGGCCGTCTGGAGCCGTCGGAGAGCCGAAAAGGCGCAAATGCTAAAATCCTTCAAAAACCAAGGGAAAATCAATGATTTTGGCCTCTTCGGACTCTCCTGGAGGACCTCTTGGAGGCCTCTTGGGCCGTCTGGGAGGCCTCTGGGGGGCCTCTTGGGCCGTCTTGGGCCGTCTTGGACTCTCTTGGGCCGTTTTGGAGGCCGTCTTGGACCATCTCGGGCGGACTTGGAGGCCATCTTGGGCCATCTTCGCGATTTTTTGAGGATGTCCCGAGCGAAACGGCCGTCTTGGAGACCATCTTGGCCATCTTGGAGGCATCTTGGAGGCCAGTTCGAGCCATCTTGGAGGATTTTTTCCGGTCGTTGAGCACGTTTGGGGGCCTTCCGGGTGGCCGGCGGGTTCTGCCGGAGCCCACTGGGGAGTTCTTTTGAAAAAGAACCAAAACCAAAACCTGAAACATCCAGCACGCCGTGCACCCCTGCAAGCAGGGGGCGGCGGATCGAAGACGCCTACGGCGAATCACCGCCGCCCCCTGCCTTTGTGGAAGCGCCTATGTGGCCGAACGTTGAGGCCAGACCTGCCAAGCCATCGGACCATGTGTTCCCCGAATCGGTTTGGAAAGCCTTCGGGGAACACGTGGGCGTCTTGATGGTCATCGTCGCCGTCTTGGAGGCCTCTTGGGCGATCTTTCGGCGATCTTTGGGGGCTCTTGGGCCGTCTCGGGCCGTCGGAAGGCCGAAAAAAGGGAAATGCCCAAATCCATCAAAAACCTTGGGAAAATCAGTGATTTTGGCATCTTTTGGCCTTCCTGGAGGCCCTCTTGGGGGCCTCTTGGGCCCTTTTGGGCCAGCTTCGAGCCAACTTCGGCCATCTTGGTGGGTTCCTGGCACGTCTGACGCCGTCGGGAGCCGTTTTGGGGGCCTTTCTGGGCCAACGGGGGACCCTCTTGGGGCGCTCCAGGGCCGTCTTGGAGGCCATCTTGGGCGTCTTGGAGGCCATCTTGGGCGTGTTGGAGGCCTCTTGGGCCGTCTTGGGGCCCTCTAGGGGCCATCTTGGAGGCCACTTGGGCCATCAGGGGGCTCTCTTGGGGGCCTCTTGGGCGATCTTGGGGGCTTCTTGGGCCGTCTTGAGCCGTCGGAGAGCCGAAAAGGCGCAAATGCCAAAATCCTTCAAAAACCAAGGGAAAATCAATGATTTTGGCCTCTTCGGACTCTCCTGGAGGACCTCTTGGAGGCCTCTTGGGCCGTCTGGGAGGCCTCTGGGGGGCCTCTTGGGCCGTCTTGGGCCGTCTTGGACTCTCTTGGGCCGTTTGGAGGCCGTCTTGGACCATCTCGGGCGGACTTGGAGGCCATCTTAGGCCATCTTCGCGATTTTTTGAGGATGTCCCGAGCGAAACGGCCGTTCTTGGAGGATTTTTTGCGGTCGTTGAGCACGTTTGGGGAAATTCCGGGTGGCCGGCGGGTTCTGCCGGAGCCCACTGGGAAGTTCTTTTGGAAGAAGAACCAAAACCAAAACCTGAAACGTCCAGCACGCCGTGCACCCCTGCAAGCAGGGGGCGGCGGATCTAGTGGCCTTCGGCTCATCCCGCCACCGTGCGTGGGTTGTGGGCCCTCTTGGCTCCGGAAAAGTCATGCGACAAGCCGCTCCAAGCTGCGCCAAGCCGCGCCAAGCCTCGGGAGATTTGGGAATTTGGGCTCCGGGCTCCTTACAGACCCCTCGGGAGTGAGGGTCCAGACTTGGAGGATTCGGCAAAGAACCTGAGGACACGCCCACTCCGTGCCCAGAGGCACGGTGGCGGACCCTCGCCGATCAACGAGTCAAGCAACTCGATTGGCGGTGAGGGTATGCTTCGGAATTCGCCGAACACGTGGCGAAATCCGAATCGTACCCCCGCCTCCCATCGATTCAGGTGAATCGATGGTTGGTATGGGTAGGGTTCGGATGTCACCACCTATCAATTCTGGGTCGTGTCCTCCAGGTCGGCTTTGTGGGGCGTTTACTGGGCCCTCAAGCGTGGAGGCGGAACGAAACTCTACCCCTCGGGGAAGTTGTCTGGAGCTGCGGGACCTCGGATGGAACTGATCACATCGCCGGACGTGTGGCTTCCTCGGTGCCGCTGTTTCATCGCTTTTGGTGTCTGGGTCCGAAACCGGCCAACAGGAGCGCAAAAGAGGCGAAGCGCCGACAGTGGTTCGATTCTCTGGAGCTGCCGGAGGTCTGGGCAGTCGGGGGTACTCCGAGGTGCTGCAGGAGCGCGTGCGGGGGGCCCGCCGGCAGTCCCGAATTGACCTCCGACGTTCCGATGATCCGGTGTGGCCCGAGAGTTGCACGGCGCTGCTGTGCGTCCTGGCGCGGCCGATTCGATCTCCACCACGTGCCGATGCGGCCCGATGCGACGCACGCTTTGACTCGGTGCAGTCTTCCCGATTCGATGCTGACCGTTCCTGCCTCGCCCTCTCCTCATGCTCGTCCTGCTCGCCCCTTGCTCCTCCTCATCTTCGCCGCTCAGATGGCCTCGTCCTCGCCCTCCTCGCGCGCCCCCCTCGCCCCTCGAGGGGCGGGGAGGCGAGCGAGGGGCGAGCGCGAGGCGAGCGGCGAACGAGAGGGCGAGCAGCGAGCTAGGCGAGAAGAGCGCGCCAGCAGCAGCCTCGCCCACATGCGAGGCAGGCAACGAACAGAGGACGCCAAAAGGCCGAGGGCCCACGCTCTCGCCCTGCCGCTGCCGGCCGCTCAAACCCGCCCTGGGGTCCGGCGTAAAAAGGGGGTGGAGCTGGAGGATCGAGGGCCGAGGAGGAGGAGGAGGAGGAGGAGGAGGAGGAGGAGGAGGAGGATGAGGAGGAGGAGGAGGAGGAGGGTCGAGGAGTCGAGGAGGAATAAGAGATAGGAGGAGAGGAGGAGGAGGAGGAGGAGGAGGAGGAGGAGGAGGAGGAGGAGGAGGAGGACCTCGACCAGGGCCCCGGACTCCATGTGGCACTCTTCGGGCCCGCTCGATCCGCGGCTGTCCCGGGGCGGAGACGCCCGGCGTGAGCAAAGCAGTGCAGCGCCAGGGTCAATTTCGACCAGAGCCCTGCTCTTCTCCTCCTCCTCCTCCTCCTCAGACGCCGCGGTGCCCGAGCCTCCGCCCCGTCGGAAACAATTCGCCCATGACTGGGCGTGCTGGCAAGAGCGGCCAGCCGTGCACCGCGGGTCCAGCGACCTCGCCCGCCCGCGCCAGCCCCGCATGCGCGGCATGATATCTTCTTTTCTCTCACAGACATTGGTCTATCTTTGGTGCTTCTATTGGGCAGTGGAGGTTCAGATGTTTCGGAGACTTCGCATTATCCAGTACAACCCACAGGCCGTCGGCGTCTCCCGCTCCTTAGACGAGATAGTCAACGAGTTAGGTTCGGCGGATATCATCGGGCTCACGGGTACCAAACAGCAAAAACGATGGGCCAGTTTCCAGGGAGAGCAAGACGTGGTTCAGAAACATGTTGGGGATTTTCGAGTTTGGCAGTGGCCCACAGTTGGTCACAAAATGGCACAGAAGACGGGAACGAACAGCCATGCGGGGTGTATGCTCCTGGTTCGGGAAGATCGGTTTCCACTTCACCAGAGGCGCCAGGTCTGGGTCCCGCCAAAAGCTATTCAAGGCCGTGGGGGTGCTGTGAGGTATCGTACTAACACATTAGACATATGTATCATCGTGTACTATGCCCCCACGGAGCCCAAGACAGCACTCGAGCGCCACTGGAGTCAGATGGGGAACGAATGGATTGGCAAAGTTTTGAGTGCCCTACCCCAGCGGTGTGTTCCTGTTATCCTTATGGATGGAAAGTTTCACACGGGGTTCCTGAAGGACGACCAAGGCTGGGTGCTCCCTCCTCGTGGTGATGCTGTAGGCTGGTGTTGTCCTGAGAAAGAGACCCCCCAGGGCAGTTGGATGCGACGTCTACTTAATCAACACAAGATGGCACTCGTGAACACGCACAAGATATGCATGGGCACATACTTCTCACAGCAAGGCAACTGCACGCGTATCGACTACTGTGCTATTCCTGCATCTGCTTTACACCGAGTCCAGAAATGTGAATGTTGGCAGTATTCGGGGTTCAGACTACAGCTGGCCCAGGGTGTGACACGCAATATAGATCACATCCCAGTTGTAGTCGATGTGGTTCTCAATAACCCTGCCGAGACGGAGACGGTCTCTGCGACACCACGAGCCAGATGGAACACGGACTTGCTGATTCGGGCGTGGATGCGGGATGTTCCTGAGTATCATCGATTCTCTCAGATATTACAAGATTGGTCTTATTCCGATATGGGTGGTAAGCGTATGCAATCTCTTGTCCAGATAGGCAAAATCGAAGACGCCTGGCACATGTACAACCAGGCCCTGATCGACGCGGGCCAGCAGGCTTTCGGGAGCAATGACCCTTGGAGGAAATGGCCCGGCCAGGAGGACTCCAGAGCAGCACGAGCGCGGGTGAATGCACTCCGAGCACAGCGTCGGCTTAATCACAGCACAGAAGCAGCACAAGCGCAGCTAGACGAACAACTCCAAGCCGCACGCCGTGAACTACACAGCCTCAAACGTCGTGATCGTCGAACGCATCAGGCCCAGTGGGCCCACGAGCTCACAGCTGCACAGCACACCCAGGACTGGCATATGGTATGGAAACTGGCACGGAGAATCGCGGGGACGGGAGTTGGGCCAAAAAAACGACGCTTCCAGGCGCTCACCAAGGACCCCCCCGCACTTCAGGACTGGATAGAGTATATGGGAGGTGAAGGCCGACAAGGGGGGATGCAAACACACGTGGTTGCACAAGGGGGTGAACAGGATAGGGATCAAGTAGCAGTCTCGGATCGACTTCGGCAGCACGTTGCACAACACCAAGCCGGGCAGCTTTCTCGTTTTTCGGACGTACCCATAGAGATTCAGCACCGCCAGCAGTGGGACAGACACAGATATACACAGGCCAATCTCGCCGAACAAGATTATCGCGACCTCAAAGTAAGACTTGCTCGTGCTAAACGACGGCGGGCAGTTCCAGAGTGGGCGGCACCCTCAGAAGTGTGGAGACTGGCATTACTTTTTCCAAAGTGGGCTGAGGAGCAGGAACTTGATGTGGTTGGGGCCACTGAGTATAGGCGTATTACCATGCACTTATTGACTGGTGTACGAGTCTTTCAGCGTACACCTCAGCTGTGGCATCTTAGTAGTGGGGTGGGAATTGGCAAGAACAACGGTAAGGCTAAGTGTGCAGGTGAACGAGTTATTCATTTGTTGTGTCCATTCGGCAAAGCTTACATCGCTGGCCTGTGGTACCGCAGGGACGCGGCACGACCTCCACAATCCGTGGGATTTGCTGAACATCGACGGCGTGAACAGGCACTTCTACAAGTTCGCATTCTTCAGGACTGGTGTAGGCGAGCTCAGCTTTCTTGGTTCAATGTGTACTATGATCAAGCAAACGCGTTTGCATCGGTTAGCCACGCAGAATTGGATGACACCGTTACTCAGATGCTTATCCAGGATGATGCTGCGCTGGTTTGTCAACGGCATCGGGGTGCGCGGTGCCACTTGACTTTTGAGAACGGTGACTGGGCAATTCTTGAGGCGCAATGTGGAGATCTTCAGGGCGATCAGGCAGCACCAGATAAGTTCACATATGTATATGATAAACGGATCGTTGATTGGACCAAACTACGGCGGCGTAATTGTGATCAGAATACATTTCTTGTACGGGAGCCACATGCAGGCATTGAAGTGGACCTCTCGTGGGCGACTTACGCGGATGATATGGAACGGATGGCAGTCATTCCAGAAGTGAAAGGATCTGCTGCTGTTGCCTCTTCGTTGATTGCACAGTGGGATACAGACCTCGCTGACACGCTCTCCGTGCCCACGGGACTATGGCAAAATGCAGGGAAAAAGGAGATCATGTTTCGCACGTACGGCCGAGGAGCGAGGGGGGAGATGGATAAGTTTTACGGGAAGCAGGACGGATGGTACGAGGGCACACCCAAACACACTGTCAAGCACTTAGGCGGTTATCATCATGTTGATGGATGGCTGGGTCCTGATTTTGAAGCCCGAAAAGCTGCAGCACGTCTCGGGTGGTCAGTCTTCGGAGATTTTTGGGCCAAGGGAGGAGTTGAATTGAGAGTTCGTCGAATGATGTTTATGGGAATGGTTTATAACACGTTTCTCTCGGGGCAAGAGGCGCAGATTTGGTCCCAGGCAGTTGCTGATCAGGCCGACCAATTCATCATGAAACATTATCGGGTACTTCTTCGGGGAGACGCATGCCACAAACAGTATAACGACGACGGGGAGATCATAAAACACACGGCCGTAACAAATAACAACATACGCCTACAAGCTCGACTTCCTCTGATGGCGAGCACTCTACGATTTAGACGTCTTCGGTGGTTGGCCGAAATGGGCAAGCATCCAGAGGAGAACCTGGCGGTCCTGGCTGCGCTGACAGGTAAGATAGGCGGGAAGGCCCAGTTGAGTCGACGTGGACGGCCCACTCATTCAGCGAATCCATATTTGAAGCAGTTTAGTGAGGATCTTAACGAGCTGTCTCGATATTCTGAGCCGGCAAAAAATATCCTGCGCGAGAAGGGGTGGTTCGCTTTGTTTGATCCTGAGGCGGTGCGAGCTCGACACTTTCGACCCCCTAAATCTATGCTTCACTACTCTTGGGCGGCAGATGGAGGAGGAGGAGGTGGAGGAACACGTGCACTACCTTGTTCGGCTCCTGGTCTGTTTGCTTGTACACAGGTGGGCTCCACGGGCATCCCTTGCACAGAATCTTTCCAGACCTCCAGGGCCCTTCGGGTTCACCAGACCAGAGTGCACGGACGGACTGATCGACTTCGACTAGCTATGATATCTAATCAATGTATCTGGTGTGATCGTATTTTTGCTAAGCGTGAATGGGGATATAGTCATATGGAGCAAAGGTATAATACTGGTGCATGTCCTAAGAATCGTGGGGGAGCCGCCGCGGGTAATCGACCTCTCGAAGAACCTAGTAGCTTAGTGTGCCCACTGTGTGATCATCTCGCTCTCGACGTACCCGTACTGAAAGCCCATGTACGTAGTCATTTTGATCACAGCAGTGCTCTGTGGTTGCCGAGGGTCTTTTTCACCGACGTACCACCAGCCTCGTCTCCCGATGGAGGGCGCGATGACAGTGGCGGGAGCTCAACACCCGCAGAGGCGGGCAGTGACGGGGGCCGGGCTAGACCAACAGACCGAGCGGCTGGTGAAGTCGACGGCGAAGGCAGTGGTGGGCATCGACAACATCGTGAGACGCCACCAGGGCGCGTTGGCGTCGTGCCTGCTCTTACCAGAGGAGAACGCAGCGCTGCAGTCGCTCTTGGAGAAGGGCCACACGATTCACGAAAAGAAGGAGGCGCTGAAGGCCGCCAAGCAGCACGCCCAGCTGAAGAAGGAGATCCACAGTTGGGTCCAGTTGTGGTGCCAGATGTGCATGACGATCGCGAAGGATGGCACTATTCCCGAGAAGGCGAAGCCACTGATTCCCAAACACGTTGGAGAAGTGAAGGACCTGACAGTATTGTACCCTCACGTGCACGTATGCTTCACGAAGAAATGCTATCGTCAGAAGGAGTGGAAGAAGGATTGGTATCGTCTGGAGTTGATGGTCTCGCCGCAGCTTCAGCCGATGCTCGAGGAGATCCTGGCGATCATCTCGAAGATGCCCGAGGTGGAGCGGAAGGTGGGCGGGCCCGCGCGGGGCCCACATGCTCGCGCGATCGTAGATTGCCTGGTGGAGATGGGGTAGTTCCAGAGGAGCGAGTGAATCCGACTGAGGGACTGAGTGAGAGCAGCAGCAGTAGAGAAGCTAATGCAGAGAGTCTCCAGGGCCTAGGAGCCCAGGAGTCGGGTGTAGAGTTTGATTTCTCCCTCCCTTCCTCCGCCTCCTTCCCTGGGGATCCCTCGTCCTGGTCCGACTCCCAGAACCTCCAGTGGCTTTTGAGGTTTTTTGGGTGCCCTGATGAGCCGAGCACTGTAGGCAGTGTGACGCACGAATCAGGTTCAATATCGTGAGCTAGTACGGCTTTGTCTTTTTCTCTTTGTGGGGTTGGGGCCCCGCTAGTCAGTAAATATGCGAGGTGCGTTCGACCCACGCCTCCTCGGGGTCCTCTGATGCCCCAATAGGAGGCTCGGTCCTATGCGCCAGTGCTCTCATGAGTGTGTGCTGGATCGGCGGTCGGTTGATCGCCCTCCCTGGCCCACAAGCGGCATACGGCCGCAGACAGCGCGAGCTAGGGGTCGTGACGCGTGATGAGCTGCATGACTACGCTGATGACCCACAGGCTCCCCAGGCTGGTACCACCACCACCTCCTCCTCCTCCTGCTCCTGCTCCTCCTCCTCCTCCTCCTCCTCCTCCTCATCCTGCTCCTCCTCCTCCTCCTCCTCCATATCCACCTTTCTGATGCATTCTTTGAGCCCGATCGATCTGTGATGATGGTCCTGGTGCGAAAACGCCCGATGCGGAACAAAGTTGCAACGCCCAGATCTCAGGGCGGCGACAGCCCTCCCAAGGATCGAGGCTCGGGGGGCACCACATTGCCCTCGTCGGGCCGACTCGTGGCGCGGCCGAGAACTCTGCTGAGGCCCTCGCCCATTCCCCCTGGGCAGAAACTTTTATGCTTGAACTTATGCTTATGCCGTCAGACCTCGACCAGTGTCGAGGACCAGGGTGCGGGTTACAAACCACACCCTTCGGAGTCGCTAAAAGGAGACGAGGCCGGCGACGCCAGCCACCGCACTGGCGGGCGCGCGCGGTCCCTGCAGCAGCCTTCGCCGGCCCCGTCGCCCAGCCCGCGTACCCCGGCGACGCCCGTGGGCGTCACGCTGCCGCCCATCGAGGCCCTTGGGGTTGTCGGTCGTCGGTCGATGATGATGATGATGATGATGACGATGATGATGATGATGATGCTGATGATGATCATGATGCAAATGTTGATGATGATGCCTATGATGATGCTGCTGATGATGATTACGTGATGATGACTATGATGATCGTGATGATGATGGTGATGATGCTGCTGCCGATGATGATGATAATGCTGATGCTGATGATGATGGTGATGCTGATGTTGACGATGGTGATTATGCTGATGATGATGGTGATGGTGCTGATGATGATGATAATTAATGATGTGGATGGTGATGACGATGATGATGGTGTTGGTGGTGATGATGTTGATCATGATGATGATGCTGGTGCCGATGACGACGACGTTGACGATGATGATGTTGCTGATGATGGTGGTGGTGATGGTGATACTGATGATGATGACGATGATGATGCTGCTGATGATGATGGCGGTGGTGGTGATGATAATTATATTGATCATGATGATGACGATGATGATGATGCTGATGATGATGATGATGATGACTGTGGTGGTAGTGATGATGATGGCAATGATGCTGATGACGATCATGATGTCGATGACGATGATGATGGTGGTGGTGATGATGCTGATGATGGTGATGCTGATGACGACGAGGATGATGATGCTGATGATGGTGGTGGTGGTGATGATGATGATAATGATCATGAGGATGATGATGCTGATGCTGTTGATGGTGGTGGTGATGCTGCTGATGGTGATATTGGTGGTCGTGGTGGCTGTGATGATGACGATGATGCCTGTGATGACGATGCTGGTGATGATGATGACGGTGACGCCGATGATGATGATCATGGTGGCGGTGATGATGACGAGAATGATGATGATGATGATGATGACGATAATGGAGATGATGCTGATGATGGTGATGGTGTTGATGATGATGATCATGATGATAAGGATGATGATGCCGGTTCTGATGAAAATGATTGGTTACATGATGGAACTGATGATGCTGATGGTGGTGGTTGTGATGATGATGCTGATGACGATAATGGTAATGATGATGAAGATGATGATGATGTGTATGCTGATGGTGATGCTGATGAAGATGGTGATGAGGTTCATGATGGTATTGATGATTGTTGATGTTGATGGTGATGGTCATGACGATGGTGGTGATAATGATGCTAATCATGATCATGATGCTGCTGATGATGGTGGTGGTGGTGGTGACGATGCTGATGATGGTGATTGTGATGCTGATTGTAATGATGATGCTGATGAGGTTGATGAAGGTGGTGATGGCGATGATGAGGATGATGTTGATGATGCGTTGGTGGTGATGATGATGATGGCGACTATGATCATGGTGTGGTTGATGATGGCGATGGTGTAAATGATGATGATGCAGCTGGGGATGAGAATGATGATGATGATGCTGACGATGATGATGATGATGATGATGATGATGATGATGATGATGGTGGTGGTGGTGGTGGTGATGATAATTCTCATGGTGATGATGATACTGGAGCTGAGTGTGATGGAAGTGATGATGACGATGATGATGACGGTGTTGATGAAGGTGGTGGTGAGGATGAGGATGAGGATGAGGATGAGGATGAGGATGATGCTGCTTATGATGATGATGATGATGATGATGATGATGATGATGATGATGATGATGATGCTGGTGCTGATGCTGATGATGATGGTGGATGTGGTGGTGAGGTGCCGGTGGTGATACTGATGATGATGATGGTGATGGTGCTGAGGATGATGATGCTGATGATTATGATGGTGGTGGTGGTTATGATGATTATGATGATGACGATGGTTGTGGGGTGGTGATGCTGATGTTGATGATGGTGCTTACGATCACGCCAGGGATGCTGATGATGATGATGATGCTGATGATGATGGTGATGGTGGTGGTGATGATAATGTTGATGGAGACGATGATGATGATGATGCTAATGATGGTGCTGGTGAGTGTGATTAGGATGGGGATGAAGCTGAGGGTGATGATGCCGATGCGGACGATGAGGACGATGATGATGATGATGATGATGATGATGATGATGATCAGCATGGTGGTGGTGATGATGACGATGATGACGGTGGTTTTGATGACGATAGCGATGGTGATGGCGATGGCGATGGTGAGGTTGAGGATGATGAGGAGGAGGAGAATGGAGATCATGTTTATAATGATGATTCTGATGTTGCTGGTGGTGGTGGTGCGATGCTGATGGTGATGCTGATGATGGTTATGGTGATGCTGATGGTGCTGATGACGATGAAGATGATGATGCTGATTATTATGATGATGATGATGATGATGATGATGATGATGATGATGATGATGATGATGATGATGATGATGGTCTGTGGTGCTGTGAAGCTGCGCGTCTCGGCGCAGCCTTACAGAAGGAGATCAGCGCAGCCAGGGATCTGCGAACCTGGCTCCGAACTTGCTTGCAAAGCTCTCTCGAGGCGGTCGTCGCTGGCGGTTCCCGTCGGTGGTCGCTCGTCGTCGGCATCACGTTACCACCCATCGAGGCCCTTGGGGTCGTCTCGGGGGTTCGTAGATTGGGGAGGGTTTATCCCAAGTTGGGGTTAGGAGCGAACCCAGCTGGGTGCTCACACTTCCTTCTTCCAGTAACCGTCTAGAGGGATTTTCCTATCAACCCCACCTCTGCTCCTACCCCACCTTTACGTCCCGCCGACCGTCGATCGTCGGTCATCGCTGGCTGTCCCCATTGGTGGTCGCTCGTCGGGTGTCGGTCGTCATTTGCCGTCGTCGTCGGTCTGCACGACGAAACCAAAGAACTCTCAAGCTGTGATTGCGCAGGTTTTTGTCCTCTGCCTGGCTCTAGAGCGTGTCAGGCAACTTCTAGATTCGAGTCTCGGCGGCTACGGATGGCGCAACAAGCACACATTCGTGCATGCTTGCAGCAAACCATGCAGCAATGTGTTCGTAAGCATGCGCTGCATGGCGATGCAACGATGCAGGGAGTCGCTGGCGGTCCCCGTCGGTGGTCGTGTGTCGGTTGTCGGTCGTCATTTGTCGTCGTCGTCAGCCGTCGTCAGAGAAGGGAAAGGCACGGATGCGGCTGCTCGTCGTGGAGAGCCGGCCGACTTCTCCCCGGTAGTCTGGCCAGAACGCACCCCGCTCTGCGTCGCGCTGCCGCCCATCGAGGCCCTCAGGGGCACCGTGAGCGGGCACAGGGTCATGGGGGGGATGCGTCGACCCCCCATCGCCCATCGATCGCCGAGATTGGGCCCCGGGGCACGCCCAGGCGGCCCATCGCCGATCAGTCGGCGGTGTATCGCCGATTCCAGGCCGATGTTTCCCACGTGTCGCCGATTCGTCGAGATGCGTCGTCGTCGTCGTCGGTCGTCAGGGGAGGCAGAGGTACTGATACCACTGCCCTTGCCACGTTTTCGTTCCGCCTTTTTGGGCCTCCTTGGACGGCTTCAGGTGCGATGGCCCGATTCACCTTGAAATCCGGGTCAGAACGCAACGGCAGTATCGGAGAGAGGGTCGGGGAGTAGCGGTATAGGTATCTCTCGGCTCCCCTAATTAGGTTGTTGTTCGTCTTCGACGGTCGCCGTCGGCGGTCGTTCGTCGTCGTCGTCGGTCGTCGGTCGTCGGTCGTCATTTGTCGTCGTCTGTCGTCGTCTGTCGTCGTCGGTCGTCGGCTGTCAATGTCGTTAATGTCGTCGTCGTCGTCGTCGTCGTCGTCGTCGTCGTCGTCGCTCTCGCGATCGTCGTTGGTCGTCGTTGGTAGTCGTTGGTGGTCGTCGTCTGCTGATGGTCGCTGTTGTCGGTCGACGGTCATCGTCGTTGGCCTCTGGTCGTCGTCTTTGGTCGCCGTCGGTCGCTGTCAGCTCATGTTCGGCCTGCCGCCCTGGGGCCCAGGGGCACCCGCGAAAGGCCCTCCTCGACAGAGGTCCAGGGGACCCCCGAGCGTGGGCCCCGCCACCTCCGAGCGGGGCCTCCTCGGCGCGCTCCGCGCGCTGCGGCAGAAAGCCGAGACGATTCCACTGGGCCGGAGCAATTCTCTCGGAGCCCCGTGTCGGAGGAGGACTTGGCACCCATACTGCACTCTTCTCTCCCATACCGCCTTTGGGGGCTTTCTGGGAGGCCCTCGTCGCCACCGCTGGATCCGCCTAGAAGTTCTGGTCAGAACGCGCCCCGGGAGAGGTCCGGGGAGTAGCGGTATCAGTACCTTTCGGTTTCTCCAGTCATGCGTTGGTTTGAGTTTTTCTGTCCTCTGCGCAGGGTGGGGCCTGGCGACGCACGCAGCTGTCATCACACAGGGAGGCAAGGTCTTGGGTCTTCACAGGGCGTCACTCCGCTGGAGCTCTGAGGAGCTCACGCGAATAGCGACGGTTGAGTAGCTGGCGCCACCCACGGTTGTGATGTCTGGTTGGTGTCCCCGTAGGACGTCACTCCGCTGGACCTCGCAGGAGCTCGCGAAGGTTCCGACGGTCGCGCAGTTGGCACCACCTGGGCAGGCGAGGTCTAGTTTGGGCCCGTGTAGGACATCACTCCGCTGGACCGCTCTGGAACTGACGCAGGTGGCGATGTTTGGTGCAGTGATTACCACCCCGGCAGGCGAATTTTAGTTTTGGCCCCCGTATATTATGAGGTCATTCCGCTGGACTCCTGAGCAGCTCTCGCGAGAGTTGCTACGGGTGCGCAGTTGGCACCATCCAGGGAGGCGGGTCTAGTTTGGGTCCGCAGGGGACGTCGCTCGCCGTTGGCAAGAGACCAGCAAGCAATGCAGGAGGCGGGTGAGAGCCGGCAGGCTGGACGAGCCCAGACAGCCGACGATGTCTGGGCTTTTTTGCCTTCTCGACTCGTGGCTCCCTGGAGATTTGGACGGGGCGTCCTTCTGTCGACCCGCTTGCCACCCCGAGCCGGACACCAGAGATCGCGGAGCAGCCGTCTTCCCCCTCCGCGCGAGGGGGTCCCGAGAGGTCCAGGGTTGGAGGGCAGCGGAGGCGGGAGCTCAGGACGGAGACCGGCAGTGCCCCGCTCCGCACGCGGGCCCATCGCAGGGGCGGCCAGGAGCGGAGCGACCCCGCCTCGGGACGCATTCCCAGACGTCCGGCGGCTCCAATGTCTTCGGCGCGCGGGCCCCGGAAGCCACTCTGGGCCACTTTCCGTGGGGCCGGCTCTTCGTCCCGGGTCGTCTTGTGTGACGCTGCCGAGGCCCGGCGATGGCTCCCCCCCCGCAGGCCCCAAACTGCCCAAAGCCCGCCGCTCCAGCTTTTGCTGGAGCGCCGAATCTCTTTTCCAGCCTGGACCATATCCCTATCCCTATGCTGGGCACCTCCTCATCACGATGCCAATCTTAGGGATTCCCTTATTTTTTGAGGGCGAATCCCTAAGATTGTCATCGCCTTTTGGCGTGTCAATCTTAGGGATAGGGATACGTTCGAGGCTGGTAATCTCTGGGAGGAGCGCAGCGACCCCGCCTCGCGAGGTGCATGTCGGCGCCTGGAGCCCAGCCTCGGGGCGCTCCAGGGCCGCGGGGCCCCCGTCGCAGGCCCAGAGGTCGACACCAACACCTATGTCGGCGGTGTGCTTCCACCGAGGGAAGAAGATCCCGATCTCGGTGGTGGTGGGAATATTCTGGCATCCAAGCTGACCGAACTACTGCCACCGACACCGAAATCCAGGACCATCTTCCCCATTTGGTGGCAAGCCTCTGTGTTGGTGTTGGTGCCCATGTCTAGGCCTCCAACCGTGGAGCCGGCAGGCACGGGGCACGGGGCCGCCGTTTGGTGTTGCTAGAAGTACCCCTGGCCCAAGGTCCCCCCCAGGATTCTCGGGGTGGCCCCGACGGCCTCCAGGGCGCCCCAGCACGAGGCCCAGAGGGCCCCAGGGGCTCCAAGGTGGAGCGCCAAGCTGGGGGGCACCTCGGGCTTTCGGGGCACCTCTGGCACCGCCCGCAGCTTCGGGGCGCGCCGGAGCCGCGGGGCCCCGCGGAGCCGGCAGGCACGGGGCCGCCGTTGTTCCTTTGGTTGCCACGCCGCCCGGGCCTCGGCGCACCGCGTGCCCCGCGGGGGTCTCGCGCTGCGCTCTTGTCTCGTGGACGGGTGCTCCAGCCGCGCCCCGGCTGCCCACGCGCCTGTCGGACACGCGGCCCCTTTTTCTTCTTCTTTTTCTTATTATTGTTATTGTTGTTTTTCTTTTTCTTTTTGTTATTAAACATATTCTTTATCATTCTTATTACTGGTACTATTATTTCATTCTTACTAGTTCTTCTTTTTGTTAATCGTATTGGCCTGGTCAGTGCTGTTAACGCGGGTATGTTGAGAGTTCGTGTCACCTTCATATGTATTGCTATTATTATTGCTCGGTATATGCCTTCTTCTTCTTGTCAGTGGTATGAATATTGTTCTTATTATTCACATTTCGTTATTTGAATGAATATTATTGTTATGATTATCCGTCTTCTTCTTCTTATTATTATTATTATCATTATTATTGTTCTTCTTCTTCTTCTCTCTCTACTCCTCCCACATGGGGTCCGAGCAGATGGGGTTGGAGGATCGCGCCGCATCGCTGATGCATCGGCGATGCGGCTCGATGTGGAGTCCGTTTTTCTGCGCGCCGACGACGCCGACGGAGTCGATGCATTGGCGATGCATAGGCGATGCATCGGCGGTGCGGCGTGATCCTCCGACCCCATCTGCTCGGACCCCATCTGGGAGGCCTCTGCGTTTCCCGGTCTGACGGATTGCTCCGAGCTCCCAGCGCCAGGGTGGCGCTGGAAGGCGGCGTCGGGCGGGAGCAGGACGAGGATCAATCCGTTCCAGAGCGTTCCAGAACGGTCTCAGAGCCTTGTGGAAAGCTCTGAGAATGCCGCGGCGCCCGAGGCATCCTCCAGAGCCGCCGGATCTCAGAGATTCTCGAACTATCCTCGCCCGATTTTATCCTCGTCCTGGCTTCGTCTTAGGAAGGCGGCGGCAAATTGCTCCATCGGTTCGGGCGGCTGGTAATGGGGGATGACCTAAATGGGGGGTGAAGAAATCGGCCCTGAAGGGGTACTTTAGGACCACTTTTGGGCCCCTGCTGGTTCCAAAAGGGGTCCTAAACGGCCCCGTTGGGTCCCCTTCTCTTCACCCCTCATTTCAGGCCACCCCCCATCACCACTCGCCCGACATCGGTGCTCCTCTCACGCTCTCACGGCGTCGGGGGGCCGCCTCCCCCGCCAGCGGCCCCAAAGCGGCCCGCGTCGCAGACAGCCGCCGCGCGCCGAAAGCGCTCCAAGACGCCCCGGCGTGGTGGTGCGCCGACGAGGCGGGATGGTCCCGCCCCCGCCTCCCCCCACCCCACGCCGACCGACAAGCCTCGGAGAGTAAACAAGCGCCATAAACATTTTTCTGTTTGGCGCTCCGCGCGGATTTCTTGGATCTGTGCTGGGGCCCAATGGCGGCGCCTCTGGCGCCGCCCCTGGCGCGCTCCGCTTTCCAGGGATGGCTTCTAGCCCAGATCCAAGAAATCCGCACAGACCTCCAACAGTTTACGCTCACGCAGTGTTTTTCTTCCTCCACTCCCCCCCACACGTCCACCGACAAGCCCAGGACAGGGTCGGCCGTCCATGGGAGGAGCAACCCAAACTGGGGACCACGACGGCGACGACGGCGACGGCGACGACGCTCGAGGCCGGCTCGCGCGGCTCCAGCGCCGGCGGCGTGGGGATGGATGCGGGCTTCAGGAAGCCGAACGTCGTGGACGCGGGGGTGCGCGAGGCCAGGGCCAATGCCGATTCCAGCCAAAGGAGGAGACAGTACCCATACCGCTACCCTCCGTCGGTTTTCCCCTTTTTGGGCCTCCAAGGAGGCTCTCGTCGCCACGGCTGGATTCGCCTCGAAATCCTGGTCGGCACGCACCTCGCGAGAGGTCTGGGGAGTAGCGGTATCGGTATCTCTTGGTTTCCCCCGGTCCGACGCACATTCCGATTCGACTCCCAGGTGAGTTGGCAAGGGATGGATTGGTTCGGGGGTGAAGCATCGACCCGCAATTGCCGATCCCTCGCCACTCGGGACAGGGTGCCTCAACCTGCCCTGGACTGTGCAGGTTTGCTATCGAGAGCCTGTCGCCGATCTATATGCGATGTATCGCCGACCTCAGGTCCACGTTTTTCGGCGGCGCGCCCAGGGGGGAAGGGAAGGCAGTGGTGCGGGCCTTTTCAGAAGGTTAAGAAGGCTTCCAGCCTTTGGAGAAGCTTTTTGACCTTCTTCGAAGCCGTTGAGGTCCTCGAAAGTCCCGTGGAGGCTTCTGAAAGCCCCGCCGCCTTCTGAGAAGGCCTACCCCCTATCACTTCCCCCCCTCGGCGCGTTGCTGAGTTTTGCCCCCTGTGCAAAGGCATCCGGCATCGTGTTTTTTTCGCAGCGTGGCTCCCCAGAGGTCTGGACCCCTTCCCGATGACCAGCTTCTCATCCCGAGTAGTTTTTTGACGGTCCCGGGGCCTGGTGAGGGCCCCCTCCGGGCAACAAAAATGCCAGAAACCTTCTGGCGCGATTGTGCTCGCGGCGCGAGGACGTCTGGGGAGAGCGAGCAGCAGCAGCAGCGAGCAGAGGAGGGGAGCGAGGCCCCCTGAGATGCGGCGAAGCAACAAAATCATGACCAGAACCCTGGACCCCATATTTCTACGCCACTATACGCGCTGCATCGATCTGGAAGTTCCATGGCCCGAAGGTGGGTCAGTCCCCTCCTGCCGCTTCCCCTCGGATCGTGTTTTTTTTGGGGGGCGCGATGGTCGGCGGACTCCTGGAGAGGCGATCCGGGCCTTGCGCGCCGCGTCGATGTCGGAGTACGCCGTGGCGGTGTGAGGGCTGTGCGGCGCTGGTATTTCCAGGGTGCGGGGGCGGCGCCAGGAAGAGGATGATGATGATGAGGAGGAGGATGAGGATAAGGATAAGGATGAGGATGAGGATGACGAGGATGATGATGATGATGATGATGATGATGATGATGATGATGATGATGAGGATGATGATGAGGATGAGGATGATGACGATGACGATGACGATGATGGTGATGATGATTGATGATGATGGTGGTGGTGATGACGAAGACGATGGCGATGATGTTGATGATGATAATGATGATGATGACGGTGATGGTAATTGTGATTGTGATGGTGATGGTGAGGACGAGGATGCTGATGATGGCGATGATGATGATGATGACTGATGATGCTGAAGATGATGACTATGATGATGACAACGACGATGATGATGATGATGATGATGATGATGATGATGATGATGATGATGATGATGATGATGATAATGGTGATGACGATGCTGACGATGACGATGATGATGACTAAAATGATGCTGATGTTCGCGATGATGATCCTGATGATGGTAGAGATGATTCTGGTGATTCTGATGATGGTGATGATGCTGGTGATAGTGATGACGATGGCGATGGCCACGACGGTGGTGATAATGATGACGATGTTGATGATGCTTATGGTGATAATGATGATAATGCTACTGCCGCTGATAATGATCATGATGCTGAAACTGATGATGATGGTGATGACGATGACGATGACGACGACGTTGATGATGATTGTGATGATGAGGATGATGGTGATGATGCTGATGGTCTGATGCCGACTATGGAGGTGATGGGGGTGATGTTTGAAGTAAGGCTGATTGATGACGATTGTGCTGTCGATGACGGTCGTGCTGACTATGATTTTGTTGCTGCTGCTGCTGTTCGCGATGATGAGAGCGATACAGAAGATGGACATGATGATGGCGATGATGCTGATACGAACGATGGCGATGATGATGCTGCCGATGAGGATGGTGGTGACAATGGCGATGGTGATGATGGTGATGATGATGCTGGTGATGGTGATGACGATGACGATACTGGTGATGATGAATGATCACGATGCTAATGATGGTGATGATGGTGAAGCTGATGATGGTGACGATGCTGATGCTGATGTTCATGATGGTGATGATGATGCTGATGATGGTAGTGAGGCGGTTAATGATGATGCTGATGATGTTGATGATGTGATGCTGGGTGTAGGAATGGTAAGTGTGATGTTGGCGGTACAGCTGATGACGATATTGATGACGATGATGCTGATGATGACGGTCGTACTGACGATGCTGTTGTTGCTGCTGTTGTTCGTGATGATGAGGACGATACAGATGATGGCCATGACGATGGCGATGGATGGGGTTGGTACGAGAGCTGGTGGTGATGATGCTGCAGATTCTGATGATTATGATGGTGCTGATGATGCTGATACTCTTGATGACGATGGTAATGCTGCTGATGATGATGATGATGATGATGATGTTGATGGTGGTGATGACGCATGTTTGTGATGGTGGCGATGATGATGACGGTGATGGTGATGACGATGACGATGGTGATGACGGTGATGATGATGATAATCATGATGACGATGATGCTGATGCTGACGATAATTGTCGATGATGATGATGATGGTGGCGATGATGATGATGATGATGATGATGGTGATGATGATGATGATGATGATGAGATGATGGTGATGATGATGATGATGATGATGATGATGATGATGATGATGATGATGATGATGATGATCGTGGCGATAATGATGGTGATTCTGATGATGATGCTGATGATCATGATGATGGTGCTGACGGTGATGCTGATGATGCTGATCAGTATGATGATGGTGCTGATGCGGATGATAATGGTGATTATGCTGATGATGACGATTATGCTGATGATGATGGTGATGATGATGGGAATGCTGATGATGCTGATGGTGTGGTGCCGGGTATGGAGATGATGAGTTTGATGTTGGAGGTGAGGCTCATGATGATATTGATGACGATGATGCAGTCGATGACGGCGGTGATGGCGATGATGATGTTGCTGCTGCTGCTGCTGCTGGCGATGATGAGTTCGACGGTGATTCTGATGATGCTCATGGTGAGTAGTGTGATGGAAGGAAGAGCGACGAGTATGCTGATCAGGCCAAAGCCCGGAAGACCTGATGGTGAACATTATGTTGAGATGAAGAGCGAGTGTTATGATGATGTCGTTGATGTTGACGAGCTGGAGGAAGAGCGGCAGCCTCGAGGAGGAGGAGGAGGAGGAGCAGGCGGAGAAGGATGAGGAGGATGAGGAAGAGGAGGAGGCGGAGGATGAGGAGGCCCGAGGAGGAGAAGGAGGAGAAGGAGGAGACGCAGGAGGCGCGAGGAGGCTCGAGGAGCAGGAGGACCGGGAGGAGGAGGGGGAGGAGGAGGAGGAGGAGGAGGAGAAGGCAGGAAGAGGAGGCAGGAGGAGGAGGCTGGAGGAGGAGGCTCGAAAGAGGAGGAGGAGGAGGAGGAGGCAGGAGGAGGAGGCTTTTGGAGGTGGCTCGAGGGGGAGGAGGAGGAGGAGGAGGACCAGTGTACGCCCAAGACTCATTAACGATATTGCAATAAGCCCTCCCTCCAAGTTCGCTCTTCACATGCCCCTGCAAGGGTTCGCTTTCACTGAAGGAAGTGCCCCTTTGAATGACATCCGTTTAAGATTCCGGAGCTGCACCAAAACACCACTCCTGGGATTTTAACGCAGTGACTCGCCATTACTGTTGCGTCTTGACGATCCTGAATCGTGCCAGAACATCATGCCTGGGACTTCAACACCACGAGTCAATGTATATGCCATACAATCCGACATTCGTGCCAGAACACCGTTTCTTTGACGCTAACCAAGATACTCCTTGAAACTGGTGAAAACTCTTAAAACGAGTGCGCGCGGCGCCAAGGCCAGAGCCTCATTTTGAAAACGACCCGCCCTCCAGTAAAAGTCTTGCATGTTTAAACAACGGATGCGCGTGGCGTCAAGGCGAGGGTCATATGATGAAAACGGCCCACCCTCCATCCGTATGCGCCGAACTATGGCGAGAACAACATTATGGAAACGTCCTGCCCTCCATCCGTGAAACTCTTTTGGGTTTTGAGCTTGAAGAGGAAAAGTGGTGGGGAACTCTCAGGCGAAACGCCCAGCCTGCCCTTTCGACCGGCCTCGGGGTGCAACAGGGAGGAGTTATTTATAAGGAATGGCAATGGAGGATGAGGAAGGCGGGGGGAGGAAGGCGGGGGGGAGGCGGAGGATAGATCGAGTCGAGGAGGCGAGGAGAAGGAGGATGAGGCGCAGGAGGAGGAGGAGAGGAGGAGGAGGAGGGGAGGAGGAGGGGAGGAGAGGGGGGAGGGGAGGGGGGGGGGAGGAGGAGGAGGAGGAGGAGGAGGAGGAGGAGGAGGAGGAGGAGGAGGAGGAGGAGGAGGATCGAGCGAGAGCGGAGAGGGTCGGCTGCCCGCACGAACCCGCCTCTGCGCGGTGAGCCTCCTGGCCTGGGGTGCGTGGTTTCTGGCCGCCCAAGGCGGCCCGTGTCGGCGCTTGCCTGGCCTCGCCCCTTCCCTGCTCGCTGCTGCCCTGAGGAGGAGGAGGAGGACGTGCCGATACGGCTACCCTCCCGTTGTTGTCACCTTTTTTAGGCCTCCTGGGAGGCCCTCATCGCCACGTTTGGATTGGCGTCGCTTTTTCTTGTTGTCAGAACGCAACCCAGCTGAGGTCTGGGGAGTAGCGATACCCTTGCGTCGTGAGTAGAATCGCGACGGAAGGTTTTCGGCGATTTTGGGCCTCTGGTGGCCCTCACCAGCCCCCGGGACCGTCAAACAACGACTCAGGATGAGAAGTCGGACCCCGGGAAGGTGCCCAGACTTCTGGGGAGCCACCTTGCGAACAGATCACGACCTCGGATGTCTGGGTCTTCTTCTCCTGAGGATGAGCAGTTCGAACAAACGTTGACTTTCGGAGGTCCGCGCGGATTTCCTGGATCTGCGCTGGGCGCCCCCCAGTGGTGCCTCCGGCGCTGCCCCTGCGCGCCCCGCGCGTGCCAGGGAATGGGGCCCAGCACAGCGCCAAGAAATCCATACAGACATCAGAAAGTGAGTTCTTATTCATATTTCCATGCTTGTATCCTCCCACTCCTGCGCATCATCCTCTTCGGCCTTCTCCTTCCCCTCCCTTCTCGTTTCCCTTTCTGCTCCTCGCCCCCCTACTGCTATCCCTCGTGCATTCTCTTCGTCTTCGTCATGCCTCCTTCTGCTCCTCCACGGCCCCCCTCCCCTTCGTAGCAGTTTTGTCTCAAGGGCTACGACGCTTCCACGCTGCTTCTGCTACGAGCTCACGCTTCTTTCTCTCCGCAGCACCTCTTCTGAGTAACCCATCTTCGCCGCGCTGCGAGCGTGCGGACTTCCATGCTCTCGGTGCGCTCTTCGCCGCTCTTTGCGCAGGCGGTATCCCTGGTCCTGGCGCTGCACGATGCAACCGGCCGTGGATGCGCACAGCGATCAACCTCAACGAACTTCCAGCCCCGCGCCAGTCGAGTGCCTAGGGACCTTCGCATACACCATGACCTCGAGAGATCCACAGCTCGGAGCGGCTCCATGTATACAGCGCGTCGTCCGGCCAGCCAGGGATCCAATGAGCTCGGCGAGCGGATTTGGTGTATACGAGCTCCAGCGTCCTACATATTAGGTTGAGAAGCTGGGGTGTCTACACTCCGAGCTCCTTGGGCGACCAAACGACGTGGTGTGCATCCTGAGATCCAACGTTGCGAAATGTTTAAGATCGCGTCAAATTCACGACCTGAGCTCCAGACCCCATAATTCTGCGGCGTGTTTCGAGCTTGATCGATATGTGATGGTCCCGGGGCCCGAAACCGAGCGAACATTCCCGGTGTGGAACAATTCCAACGCCCGGATCTCAGGGTATGGTTGTCGATTGATCAGGCTCTCGGCAGTTGCTGCCGCGGCACTTATCGGAAGCTTGACGCGCTCCTCCTTCGCCCCGAGGCGTAGCTGCCACGTTGTCATTCTTGGCAAGGCTTCGGGCTGTGCACTGACGGTTCCCCAGGTAGCCCCAGCTGGCCTCAACAGGCCCCCCGAGTAGTCCCAGCTGGCCTCGACAGGCCCCCCGAACAGTCCGTGGCGGTCTCAACACCCTGACGCCGCCTCCGGCGGCGACCCTGGGGCGCGAGGAGGAGGAGGAGGAGGAGGAGGAGGGGGAGGGGGAGGAGGAGGAGGAGGAGGAGGAGGAGGAGGAGGA